>JAQQSV010004103.1:0-14920 GCA_028646515.1 Pseudochirops corinnae | reverse complement strand
AAAAAAAAGAGTAAATGGTAATGATGGATAGCTGAATCCCTTCCTGCAAATACTAGAAGAAGAATAGCAAAAAAAAAAAAAAAAATCACTAGTGACATATCAAACTGTCATCTCTGACTTGTGAAGCTAATGTGTTCCTTGAAGCATTTACAATCTTTGGTTTCTTTATGAAGTATCCCAAGAGATGCCCCACAATATACTGGAACCCAAAAGATTGGTAAAGCTCCAAGGAGATCAATCCAAATTAATGAATATTGATTGAGCACTTTAATGTGAAAACATCAATCTTTTTTATGTATAAATATATTTGTAGTATCTAATGATTTAATTCTTTTGGATAGTATTTTATTTTGCTGGAAAATTGTCTCTTCACACAGGTCAATTTGCAAAATTATGGTTGAGTCATAGTGTATCATTTATTGAGCAAGCCTTTCAGAAAACTAGGAACAGCTAAAAACATAGAACCCTTGCAGACCTTAGTAGAAGTGAGGAAGACAGGAGAGAAAAAGAAAGAACTGTGCTCTAAAAATGAAACAGAAGTTGGTTGCCCAGGAAAATATGGAAAATATCTGTGTTTAAGTTTCCTCATTTGTGAAATGAAGGCGTTGTTCCATCTCCTCCCAAAGATCTCTTCCAACTAAAATCTTCCATCAATTAGGTTGAATAAATTTCAGAGACCATAGGTACACCTCAGATGTATCAAATTATTGTTATGGCTTATAACAATTGTGTTGGTAAGCCCTTGACAGGAGAATAAACTGGGACACATTAAAATAGTAGAAGAGTAACCAGATCAATCCATTGGAAAGTGAGTTTTATCATAGCTTAAACTGGGTGGAAAAGTCTTTGAACTTAGAATTTATTTTATTTTATTTTCATTTATCCTAGGTGATACTGTTTGCCATATTTAAAAGGTGAATTTAACTCATTTCTGTCCTGTTGTTCTGAATCTAAATACTTTTTAAACAGTGCTGAGTGGTAGATCACTCTAATGTTTCCCGTGACAAAAACTGTCTAATAACTGCATAAAGCATCAATGCTTTAACCAAAATGCTAATTCCACATATATCATATTCAAAACTTAGAGAAGGGGACAAATAGAAGGAAGAAAGGAAACAAGTATTATGAAGTGCCTACTATGGGCCACCCTTAAATATTCTATTACTTGATCTTTACAACAACTTGGAAAGTAAATGCTAAATTATGATCCCCGTTTTACAGAACAGGAAACAAAGATTAAGTAACTTGTTCAAGGTCACAAAACTACTAAGTGTCTAAGGCTGGATTTAAAACCAGGTCTTCCTGACTCTAGACCCTGGGTTCTCTCCACTATACCACCTAGCAGTCTTCTTGCTACCAAAGAAATGCAACACAGAGGCTGACTAGCTAGATGGCAGAAACAAGGTACATACATATCTCAATATTTCATTTCAACATGGAACGATGAATAACCCAGTTTAACTAGAGGATAACAAGAAGGGGAATAGGCTGAGAGAAGAAGGGAAGGAAAGAGAATGGGAACAAGTATTTATTAAGCACTTTTATGTACCAGGCACTATATTAAACACTTTATTGATATTATCTGATAAAACTAAGATAAAAATTGGGGTGGAAAAGGCCTATGAAGGGTAAATCAGTCATTTAGTCAATCAACAAGGATTTATTGAGGATTTACTAGATACCAAAGACTATATTAAATTCTGGAGATATATATATATATCTATATATATATCTATATATCTATATCTATATCTATATCTATATCTATCTATCTATCTATCTATCTATCTATCTATCTATCTATCTATCTATATATATATATATATATATATATATAAAGTAAGGCAAAGACACAGTCTTTGCTTTCAAGGAGCTCCCATTCTAAGATAAAATACAAAGATTATGCATATCATGTACATATGTGATATATACACATGGTAAATGGGAAGAATCTCAGTGGGGAAGGTGCTAACACTGGGGACTGGGGACCAGGAAAGGTCTTGTCCAAGAAGTGAACCTTGAGCACAATCTTGAAGCCAGAGAAGTTAGGAATTGGAGGTAAAGAATTCTAGGTACAGGGAAGTGAGGGGCAGCTGGTGTAAATGCTAGAGATGGAGCATTGTATGAAAGGAACAGCCTCTCTAACTGGAATTGTGCTTGATTTAGTAGACCATGGAGAGCTTGAGGTTTCTGAGCAGTAAATCAATATAATCAAATTGCATTAGGAAAATTAATCTTGCATAGAATTATTTGGAGGAGGAAAAGAGTGGAAAAGAAGGCAAGTTAGGAGATTATTGCAGCAGACCAGAAGAAATGTTAAAAGGCCCTAAACTATAGTGGTAGTAATGAAATGGTTTTGTTCTGATTAACTCCAGAGAGGAGAGTTAGGAACACCAGATAGGATTACAGAGAAATCCATTTAGTCTTGGTGTCAGAAAAAACTTTCTAATGATCAGAAGTCACCAAAAGTGGAGTGGACTACCTAAGGGGTAATGAGTCTTTCCACCTTGGAGGACTTTAAGTAGAGGATAGAGGAAATGTAAAGGAATATTAGAGATATCATGGAGGCAGAAAACAAAAGAGTCTGCCAATTGATTGGATTGAGGGATCAGAGGAATAAATCAGTGATGAGGGTAAGCATTGTTGTCTGGGAGAATGGTAGTGTTATCAGATCAGGAAAGTTAGAGAAGAAGGAAAAGATTTTGGGGAAAAGATGAGTTAGTTTTAGTGCATGTTCAAGTCTCCAGAGAGCACTTCCACCAGGTAGGGATGTACAGTAAAGCATTTGAAAATACAAGTCAAGGTCTCTAAAGAGTGGTCAACATGGAGATGTAAATCTAGTAGTCAATAACTTGGGGAGACAGGAGAGATCTGATCATGTTTATAGGAAAAAGAATAACAGAATTTGAGATTTCAGCCACCATACACCTGATGGGTATGAAGTCCTCCAATGTGGGAACACTTAAAGCAGCCTACTTCACTTTGGGGGAGTTCTAATCATTAGAAAGTTTTTCCTGACATCAGGACTATATTAGCTTCTCTGCAACTCCTGCCCATTGTTACTACTTCTCCTCTGTGGGGTTAATCTGAACAAACCATTCCATCTTTCATATGACAGCCTTTCAAATACTTGAAGATAGCTATCATGTCCCCACTAAGTCTTCCTTTCTCCAGGCTAAACATGCCTATTTGTTTCAACTGATTTTTTTTATGTCATAAACTGAAGGCCCTTCATTTCTAGTTTATCAATGTCCTTTAAACCACAGTGCACAGAACTGAATTCAGTCCTCCAGATGAAGTGGGCAGAGTTCCATAGGACTCTTTATTCTTTCTATACCTCTCTTCATGTATGCCAAGCTTGCGTTTGTTTTCTTAGCTACCTCATCACAACACTGACTCAAAGAGAATTTTCAATCCACTACTAATACCCCCAGATATTTTTCAGAATAACTGAAGAATAACTGTGCTTCCCTCACATTAGACTTTGTGAAGGTGATGTTCACACCCAGGTACAACACTTTCTAAGTATCTCTACTGAAATTCATGTTGTTAGATGCACTTCAATGTTCTAAGTTTTCAAGATACTTTTGGAATATGAGTATGTATTAGTTATCCCTCTCAGCTTTATATCATCTGTCAAACTTAGGCTGATGGGTGCATTATCTGAGTTTACTCTCTATATGTCTTTATCCAGGTCATTGGTAAAATCCTGAACAGCACAGGTCCAAGCATGAATGACTGGAGGACCTCTTGCTACATTAACATTGATATAGAAACATAGAAACTATCCTTCTCTAATAGCCATCCTGAAGAGAAGCTGGTGCAGAAATAAACACTGAAAATACAAAAAAGAAAAAGAAAGATAATTAACAGAACAAGATTTCAGAGAATGTAGAATGGAATGATATTAATGGTATGGAAAGTAATGGATGTACATGCATGGGTCTGTTGCTGAGGGTTAGGGGGAGAGTAGAACAGCCAAAAAGAGAGTCAACACTTCCTCTGGACTGAAGGAAAAGTGGACAGTGTGAGTTATAACAAAAAATTTTTAAGAAATATAGGAGAATTGATGGATCAAATTCTCAGAATTCTCAGTAGAGTAGGTGAAGTTATTTACTGATACAGGGACACACTTAGGGGCTTGAGAACAGTAAAAAAAAAAAAAGTTTTAGAACAGTCATTGTTCTAAATATAACAGGGAGACATGAATAAAATAATTAGTTAAGTAAAAGGATTCAGGGAGGGATGCTCAATTAAGATATTATGAGTTTATGATAGCCTCAAGAAGTAAAATTTTGTGACTTTCTCCAACAATATTTAGGAATCTGGAGCCAGAAGCAAACAAATTGCATGGTGAAAATTATATAGGGTTTAATATTAACAAGATGGGAAATGATGTAGTATCAAGGGGATACAGTATACTAGGGTGGTGAAAAATAAGCTATTAAGATAACTAACCATGTAAAGTACGGAAGTAAACATAGAATAGGGGTGAATACGGGTAATAAATTATCAAAGTAAGAAGGTATCAAAGTACTATGAATCACAATAAAAAATTCACTGAGAGCAAAGGTAAGAGAGAGGTAGAAGAACAGCAAAAAAAAAATCAGAGAAGGAGAATTTCAGCATCTAGGATCTTGGGAGGCAGTGCATTTCTAAGCAGTGGTAGGACCTCATGTGTGACTGTGACATCTGCAAAAATTGAGTGGAGATAGAGAGGTTGTTGAAATAAAGAAATCAAGCAATTGAGAGTAGTGTTAGTGAAGGCCAACAAGTAAGAGGTGGGGTAGAAAGGAAGATTTCAGTCATATAGAAAAGTCATTGTGGAAGGTAGGAAAGTACCTTTGAGTTCAGTGAGTATAGGGAAATATAGAGAAACTATAGTTTAATTATATAGCAAGAACCCTAGAAGGGGAAAAGGTTGTTGAATTCAATAATTGTTACAGAACAATGGTCTGGAAATTGCAATCAGAAGCAAAGAACATACCTGTCTCATACATCTATCACTGAAGAGGAATGGGACAAAGAATGGTATCCCTGAGAGAAGTTTGCAAGGGATGTGATTCCCTGGGAGGAACCCGGGTTTGAGTTAATAAGAGGAGGTGGAATAAAAAACATAAAGAAAAGTCTAAGGAGGTAGCAAAGTTAATTTTAAACAGAATAAGGTTAGTCAAAGGTCTTATGTAGTCAAATTTAAGACAATAAGATGAAAGGGATGAGAAACCAGACTTACTAGATTCCTAAGTTATTATGCGTCATCTGAACTACTGAACTTTAGCCAATTTTTATATCTATCACTGCGCCAAGACTTTGTTTATATTTTTCTCTTTCTTTATTTCAGACTGAGATTCTAAGTTCCCTGATAAAAGAACAGTTCTAATTTGTTTTGTATAACACAGACAAGTAATTAATAAAATAAAATTTCCTCAAGCTGGTAGCAACTCATTTGGATTTGTGATAATATTAACGTATGTTTACCCTCACACTAATCTCACAAAAAAGTGAGCAAATTAGTGAGTAGAAGTAATTGATGAGGTTGCTATGTTAAGTAGAGAATATTTTCAAAGTAATAAATGGTTATTATTTCAAGTACATTCAGTGACTGGAACTAGGTTGACAAAGAATTTTCCAACAGAAATTCTGTAGGTGACTAGCTTTAAGGATTAAATTAAAGTTATGCCTAATTACAAAGTCAGTTGTAAGTAAATGGATGCTTTCAAGATTCTGAAATCAAAAATTTTTCTATAATTATCTATATATTCATTCTTCCCCCCACCTCCTATTTTTACTTCTCACTTTCTTAGCAAACTATTTTCTGAAATATAATGTAAAGACAACCTTATCTTGATCCTGGTCTAAAATAACAAAATGGGGTCTGAATTAATGAGATGGTAATCTACAAGACAAACAAAAATTTGACTAAGCCATCATATATTAATCTTATTCTAGCTGACCAACAGTTAAATAATTCCAGAAATACCCTCACCAGGAATCTGTACCTTCCTGGCAAAGTTCCCAAACTATCTCATTAGGTTTGGATCTATGAAGACCTGCATGTCAGTCCTCAGAGCATCTTAGAACTCTCTGTGAAGCCATGGAAAACTTGAGAGGTCTTGTTTTCATTTCTCCATCCAAAATTAGAAGTCAATCCAGCCCAATCTTGGAATACAAACTGATTGACAGGGAGTGGAAAGGAGAGGAAGAAAAGGTGTTCACAAAATTGAGAGCCCCTATGCCAGATAGGTCCCACCGTTCAGGACCCCCATGCCAAGACTACTCTTCTCTTTTTTTATTATTAGGAAACACCTTGTTTCCCAGAGCTAAGGCCCAGCAAGCAAGATGTGCCCTGAGCTTTGCATAACAATAGTCTTCTGGATGAACTCCCCTGCCACTAAATCACAGAATTTGGCTCAAATCAGCCCCAGTGGTCCCTGAACTTGGGCAAGCACCTCCAGGAACCACATTTTGGTCATAAAGCCTTGTTATGAATAGACTTTCGTCACTAGGCAAACATGCCACATTGTTACCATTACACCTCACTGCTGCTGTTACATCTATCTCCCTGCTTGATTCACAGTCTTGTCACCTCTATATGTATTAAGGCTTAGCCTCACTGCCTTGAGTCTCGTTGGTCCTAGGCTAGGCTAGGTCCCAGAATATGTGTCTTAGTTTCTCTCTTCCAATGGAATAAAGAAGGCTTTTTGCCTATGACCTCTATGAACCATTTGGCATTTTATTTTATTTTTCAGAGTTGACAGCTGGTGTAAAGGTTTTTGCCATAAGCTCTATGGTTATGCTGCAGAAGAAAGCAAAAGCTTAAAGGAAGATTAAGCTGGTTGTCAGAATACAAGCAAAACATGGAAGTAAATGAGCTCCAAAGTAAATTCTATTACATGGTCCAATGGTACGAATTTTGTTTTTAAAAAACTGTTATTATGAGCTATATAGCTATTATGAGAAATGCATACTGTTATAGATACTGCCATGGGTTGGTCACTTTGGTAGATGTTGTAGCTCTTTAAAAAATAAAAAAAGGAACCTGTGAACCATAAACTTATAGTTACATCAAATGCTTGGAGAAAAAACAGAAAGGATAAGAAAAGAAATCATGAATATAATAGGCCTTCATGCCCATGACCCTATGCTAAACTGAACTCATTCCGCTGAATGTGGAGCTGCTGTTATCATCAGTAATCGTGCTACTTTCAACTAAGGTGGCAAACCACTTTCTGGAAGGGCAGCAATATAGAAAATTGACATATACTTATCAGAAACCTATTCTGTTCTAGTAAGTAAAAATGGGATTTTGTTTTCACTCTTACAAGGGCCTACATATTCCCCTTAAGTCTCAAACAGTTAAAATGAAAAAGATGAAGACAAAATTGGCCAAGTTCCTTGCTCCAGTTAAAAATTGAAAAGTTCGATTAAACTTAAGATAAAGCTGTCCACCTTAAAAGAAAGAGAGAGAGAGAGAGAAAGAGAGAGAGAGAGAGCGAGAGAGAGAGAACAAGAGACAGAGGAAAAAACAGAGACAGAGAAAACAAAAGCATTTTCTTCTTGGTGTGTGAAATTGAGGAAAAAAAAAATGAGCACTTCTGAAAGCTTTAAAGTTTAAAAGTTTAGCCTAAATTAGGAATGTGCTAATATAATTTATTTATTAAAGTGTCTACATTAATGAACATATAAATGGGGTGGGGAGGTCAGAGAAAGGAAAATTTTCCAATGCACCTAAGGACCAAGCTTGATTGGTAGATAAAAAGGCTTCTAAGTTTTAACATCTGTTACCAACATCAGGTTTAAACAACAGCCAAGCTCACTTTACTTTCTGCCACTGATTATTAAGTTGGTTTTGAGAGAAAAAAAAAAAACAAACCAAGTAGTTCTTCCATGAGTCTTCCAAAACCAGAAAACACAAGGAATAGTGAGTTGGCTCAGAAGTTTTTCATTATCTTATCAGTATTTTCAATTAAGTGTACCACAACTTTGTCCTGGCTATGCCATTCACAAAATCTACTCTAGATTTTTTGGTAATCCATTTTGAACCATTCCATCAACTTACCTAATGTCCATGCAAAGTAATACTTTGGTTTTGACGCTTGCATAACAATATATAAGTAGCAAAGCCTTGACAAAAAAGATGCTTGATTGACAAACCAGTCATCAACCAGGAAAGTAACAGGATAGGCCTTCGTAAGAGTCAAAAAAAAGAGGAGAGACACCAGGGTGATACACAGTTTGTGTATCACTGCTCCCTGAAAAGAAATAAATATCAAAGAAGCCATAAATAATAATAAATGGATAAGAAAAAGAGCATGTCCAGGGTGTCTATAAAGTTAAGAACACTCTAATAACCATAAGTTATTTCACATTATTTGGTAGAAATAATAGCAGCAGATCATTATTAGTAGATGCAATTTACAGTATCTAACTTAACCTGAACCTCCCATTGGTTTTACATGATCTATTTGTATTTTCATAGATAATTTATTTTTGGCATTGAGAATTAGTTGTAATTCACAATGGAAGAATAAATTTGAACCATCAACTTCTACTATAAGCAAAGACTGAAAGATTTTATCACCCAAAGAATAAAATAAATTGGAGGTGAAGGTGAATTTTTTTTCATGTTGAAACTATTCTTCAGGGAAGAAATAACTGGATCTTTTCCTTCTCTAGAGGAGAAATGGATTTCACTTGTCACGGGAACAAATTTAGCCAGAAACTTAATTCTAATTAAATTTTAGTGAAATGACCCAATATCAGAACAGATTCTAAAAGAAGCTTAAGAAGAATATTTTTTTAAAAATTATTGCCAAAAACGGCCAAACCCAAAGACACATGACATAAGACAGTTTCTCAAAGTTGCTTTCAACCAAATTATTCTTTTCAACTTTTCCAACTAAGTGTGGTTTTGCCAAAACTCCAAATTCCAAACTTATAAAAATGAGAATTTTGTATAAACTTTATCTTCATCACTGCAATGAATATACTGAAATATTGATCTGTTCGGATGAATCAGACCAATATATTCACTCATTTTACATATCATTCACTCAAACTTTTTTAAAAAATCTACTCCCTATTAGCTGGGATACTAAATTAGGGCAAAGTTATTTAATCAGATTTAACACACACATTCTACTTAAGAATTTTTATAGAATATTTGGATCAGACCTTTGATGATTTCAGCAGCATTTCCTCCCAACAAGGAAATTCTCTCCTCTACCAATAATGCTTACAGGTAAGCATTTTCTCTGCAACTTAGAGTCTTAAAGTTGCCTGGGCCACTGAGAGGTTAAGTGACTTAACCAGAGTTCTATAACTAATACGTGACAAGGGCAGGCCTTGAAACCAAGTCTTTCTGCCTTCAAGAAAGGCTCTCTATCCACCATGCCAAACTATCTCATAATTAATAATTAAATCCTAAACACTATTCTCATATTTTTGCATAGATTTTCTTTCTTTCTTTGGAGGCAATCATCGTTAAGTGACTTGTTCAGGGTCACACTGCTAGTAAGTGAATGTCTGAGGCCATATTCAAACTCAGGTCCTCATGACTCCAGGGCCAGTGCTCTAACCAGTGAGGCACATTTGAATAGACGTTCAACTGGATTGTTTTAGGTCAATTAACTGAACTTGCCACTTTTCTCCATTTCTTAACTTGTTTCCATTTTGGCAATTCAAAATGATTATTTCTTTGGTGTGGTTACTCCCTTTCCTGAGGCAGATCACAGTCCCTCTATGATTCTGAGAATTAATATGGCTGAAAAAAAAATTGTGACTGTAGCAAATCTGGTAATGGGTCTCCCCAAACTTACTAAGTTTAAGCCTCTGTCATTAGATTATCACTGGACCACATTATTACAGACATATTGCAACCCTTCCAGGTTGGTATAAGTAGCTACAAGTAGCTTGGAGTCTACTAATAATACATTTGAAATACACCCCAAAGACCCACTGGCAGAGCAATTTAGTGGAAGTTCTCAATTACTACAATTATTTTTCCCTCTAAAATTATGGGAAAATTATTTCCAACAAATCTAGCTTAGCTAGAAGTACATCTTAGATGTAAGTGCATGACATACGTATGTTTAAATATTAGATATGGCTCTGAAAAAAAAAATCACTGTAAACTTTCTCCCTGAATCCATAACTGATTCTCTGGCAAGCCTGTTTATAACTAGTTATCACTATAGCAAGCATAGTCTCTGAAGTGCAAAGCACATTGGTTTTACTCATTTTCTTTGTGACATACACTACGGCTGTGCTCAAATTCCAATTCATAATGATCAAACCCCCAGAATGTTCCAATTGTTAACAGAGCATTGGCACAACAGCTGGGTACCAGAGAAAATGATATTGCAGTTAACAATAAATACTTGTTGATTGATTGATTAACCAGCCTCCCAGCCAATGAGCTGCTCTGTAAAACAAACATATGTTGGTCTGACACAGAGAACTTCTGCCATCTTTTTTCCCACCAGCAAAAAGACCAGCAGGAATAGCAGTATTTTCACACAGAGACAATGCCAAGCATCCCAGTAGATTTGTCTTGCTTGGCTCCTTATGGGAGACAATTATTAGTGGGACTCAGTCCTGACACAGCAAAACACTGTTCTCCAGATCTTTGCAAAAAAACAAAAAAAGTGGCATTGAATGACTTACAGTTGGTGAAGGATTAGGAAGACTGCTGTAACCTTTTTGCTTCCAGTTCATTTCCAACAACTTCATGTGTATGTGCCTCCCCTCAATAAAAGCTGCATAGTCCTTGTAACTACTACAGGGCCCAGCAATGACACTCAGGAAATTGAGAAGGTAGCTTATGTATTCCAAGAAAGAGGGTCTGATTCTGCAAACATAAGCAAAAGGTTAGTGTCAAAAGATGGAAGTTCACCATCTCTTTGTCTACAATTGAGAATGGCCAAAATGTAAACACAGATGTTGGTTGGTGTCCTAGATTATATAGTTCTTTACCTTACAGATGGTTACTCAATAAACATTTCAACAAGTATTTATTAAGCACTTACTAGTCGTCAGGTATTGTGCTAAGGGCTGGGGATACAGAAGCTGGGGATACAATCTAGAAGCTTACATTTTTTAATGGATACAAACACTTTGCTTTGTTCTCTTTCTCTGAAAATTACCCAGGTAATTCATAGTAACTTTTCTCCGATGGAAAATTTTGGTTAAAAACCTTTTCATAACCATTTGCATGTTTCATTAGCATAACAATGAATGTCAGCTAGGCTATTCTCAGGTACATCTAGCTATCTTGGAGAATACAGAAGCATAAAAAATGAAATTCTTCATCCTCTGATGCCTAAAAAGGCATCTCCTAGATAAGAAGAACGTTATTGTTACCTCCAAGATCTCTGCCACCTACTCTGAATGCCATTCAATGAAAGAACAAGCTTCTGGAACTGTAATCTCAAATGCTACTTAATGCTATTCCTAAGGCAGGAGTACATAACCTTTTTCTATGTCCTGGACCCTTTTAATTGACCCCTGCCTTAAAAGATGTAAAGAAAGAGTGAACATAGGTATTCCTCACTAAAGGAGAAACATGGGGGGGGGGGGCGAGTAAGGTGGTATGTAGGACAAGTTCTTGTTTTAGGTACACTGCCTCTGCCTTCCCTACCACCAGCCCTGACTCCATCAGACTTGGGAGTTTAATTATTCCATGGTAAAACATTTATTAATTTCACCATTCTAATCCAGAGCCTCAAACACCTCACCTGCTGGTTGTTATAATCTATTTTTGAATTTGCTATTATTTATATGGATTTTATTGCTGCTTCCATCCTCATGCAATTAGCCAGACCATTAATTTGTCTCATTAATTCTCAGTCTGTCAATTGGCCACTTACGGACTTATGGGCAGTTAAGTATATCTGTTATACTTACTACAAGGCTCACCCTTGTTGTAGGTCTTTTGTTGTTAACAGACTGCTTATGTCATCCCTGACTATCAAAACATTTGTCATCTGAGCCTGCAAGGGGATTTCATGCATCATTCCTCCACTAAACTCAGGGTGATTGGATAATTCTGTTCTTCATGTTTTGTTTTTATGGATTAATGTGTAGATCATTCAAAAAAAGATCATGTCCCAATCTTTATGGATATCTACTTATCAATTAGCATTCTACAGAAGTTACTGAAACTAAGAATCATCACATCTTCTGGTCCATCCTCCCTTCATGATGCAATGTGCTAGAGTTGATGAGCAAGAAGCATGTGTTCTCCATACATATGCTTACCTACAGTTCCTCCCGCACCCTCTCCATCCATCCTGTATGAAATTATTAGATTATTCTTCCCAAAATACTGTTTTCATCATGCCATTAGCACTGTAGTTAAAATTTATTCTAATTCAGAATATTAATTTATACTTTAGCTGCAATAATTTATTTTCCTGCTTGAAAACTAAAAAAAATCTAATTTCATCCATGTGAGTATTTCCTCCTCCAATGCAAAATAACAGTCCCCTTATGTTTTAATAGTTCATGCAAAGTCGGTACTATGGCCAACAATTTCTCCCCTTGTGGCTCTCACCTTGAGCTAGAGTTTTCCTCTCAGGCAATTTCTAACTTGCTATAGAACTTATCAGAACTTGCAATCTTTTCTCAGGTAGAGCCT
Source organism: Pseudochirops corinnae (assembly GCA_028646515.1). Classification (NCBI taxonomy): domain Eukaryota; kingdom Metazoa; phylum Chordata; class Mammalia; order Diprotodontia; family Pseudocheiridae; genus Pseudochirops; species Pseudochirops corinnae. Next base: position 2,283 of record JAQQSV010004103.1, on the reverse strand, counting down.
TCAAGAACCCAGGAAATGGCTATGAGATGATGAAGCTTCAGAGTAAGAGGTCAATGGAGAAATGTACTTTTATAACCTGTAAATCATAGCTGGTTTCCTAGAAATCCAATATTTTGTGACAAATTAGTTATCCAACCTTGACACTCCCACTCTTGTAGCCATTGCACCTGGCACAACATATTGCATATAGTGGACACATAATAAATATGTTTTAAGTTAAAAGAAATGAAGTCTATGTGCTCATCAAAGCTGTTTACTGAGGGGAAGCCACTGCCAAATTTCTATATGGTGCAGCTCACTGTTTACAAGCAAGCTAACCATTCAACATTTATCCTCCCTTTTCCTTTTTTCCTCTGAGGGAAGTAACAAGCCTGCTTCTAACACATGGAAGCATTTCTACGCAGCAAGTTATTCTGAGAGAAAAAATAAAATAGGATCTGTTCACTCAGTCAAACAAAATATGAAGTTCCAAATGCATTCTTATACGTAGGAGGCATCCTGTAGACATTTTAAAATTCTTTGTGAAAGTGAGGGAAGACTACAAAGAAAAAAGTACAGTTGACTCTTTGTAGCATTCTTGATCCCAAAATTCTTATTCTGTTGATGGCATCAGCCACACCAGGATCATCACAAAAAGTTGCCCAGGCAACTTCTATAGGTAACCAAGCAGTGAAAGACTGCAGGTAACCTCGGGCAAGCTGTTCTCAATGGATTCATTTTAAGTGAGTTGGAGCCTGAAGATTAAGGAAAAAAAAATGTATCTAGTTTCTTCTGAGAAAACAATATTCTTCTGAAATGTCACTGAGAATAATAGAAAATTTAATTACATGAAGTTTCTAAATACTTACTGAACTGAACCAAACTGAATCAAAATCAGTCAGCTTACCATACTGCTTGCCAAGTATGGTGTCTGAGTAATTTGTCTTTAGAGTCAGAATATGGGTGACTAGTGACATCTAGGCAGGAAAAAAAAATATCAAGGAAGTCCAATGTTTATAATACTTGCAGATAGATACAAAATATGTGGGAGGAATTTTAAACTTTGTGATAACATCTCAATCAGCTTTTTTAGAGAAGCCCGAAAAGAAAAATTACCGTACACTATATTATTTGTACATATCTATCCATCTATATAATATAAATTACTACAGAAAAGAGATAGAGACAGATTAAAATTTTTTACTTTGCTGAATGACAATGAAAGTAATATTAAAGTAACACAGAATATCATAATGAATGAATATCCACATATTTCTGCAATCAGATGGGCGTACCACAGCCCAAACTTGTTCGTCAATGACAATATCATGCTTGACACTCTGTAAAAGAGCAAAGGATATAATAAAACATGAAAAAGATACTCACTCTATAGAAATTATCTTCAGAAACAAGAAGAAAAGTATGCAAAAACAGAAAAACCCTGTATTAAAACTCAAGGGGCAAAGTGATAACAAATATCCCTAGAGATTTACTAAGAAACAAAGATGATATTTAAAGAACAGGGATAGTGAGAACCTTAATGTGAAAGTTTCATTCTATTTGATAAGTATGTCTTCTGCATTTAACTATACAACACTCTAAAAATGATAAAGCCATTTTTTTCAGCCATTATTGTATCAGAATCAGAAAACAAAGAATCTAAACTCCTTAAAAACAGAGGCTGCCTCAGTTTTTGTCTTGTATCTCCAGGACTGAGCCCAATACAGGTACTTAATAAATGCTTACTGAGTTGAGATGATCCAGATAGGCACTCCATACCAAGCACTTGTTCTTATAAGTATGGAAGAATATAAAGTAAACGACAGTTAAGAAAAAGGAAGAATATTGATGTCAAACAACTATTACTATAACTAATCATTTGAATTCATGATTCAAAGGCTGGAATATAAGTGAATAGTTTTGGCACTACATTTGACTAGATCTTGGAAAGTAACAGTATTCTTACAACTAAGGTTGGAAAAGCAATATCAGATATGGGAGACTACAGTACATTTCCACATGCCTCTTTCCCAGGAATGAGATCTGGGATCCTGTCAAATATATATCTGATGAAATAAGATTTCAAAGATTTCTTTGTACAAACCAGGCTTGGACTATTACATTTTGCTTGCTTCAGATCCCACAATTTTTATCGTCATTTTTATTTATTTATTTTTTATTTTTTTTTATCTTTATTTATTTATTTATTTATTTGTTTACTCATTTACTTTTAATTTACAAGACTCAGTTCCACAATCACTTGAGTTTCAGATTTTCTCCCCTCCCTTCCCCCCCCCCCCATGG
>JAQQSV010004102.1:0-14920 GCA_028646515.1 Pseudochirops corinnae | reverse complement strand
TGGGATAGGATGGAGGGAAATATAGTCAGTCTTTCACAATATGTCCATTGTGGAGATGTTTTGTATAACTACACATATACAGCCTGTATTGAATTGCTTGTCTTTCTAGTAGGGGTGGGTGACAAGGGAGGAAGGGAAAGAATCTAGAATTTAAAGTTTTAAAATAAAATGTTTTAAAATATATATTTATTATTATTATTGTTATTATTAACATGCAACTGGGAAATAAGATATACAGGTGCTGGCGCAGGTATATCCATCTTGCTGTACCAGAATGTCAGAGGGGTGATAGGGGAGGATATAGGAGAGAGCAGATTGGGGGAGGGGGTATACAGTGGGATGGCTGTTTTGGTGTGGTGGGTAGGGGAAAGATGGGGGGAAAATTTGTAACTCAAAATCTTGTGGAAATTAATGATGTAAACTAAAAAATTTAAAAAAAGGTAATTAAATGTCTAGATATTATGAAATAGTTGCCCAAATGATGGTGGATCAACATAATGGAGTACAATGGATTACGCTGAACTTAATAGCGTCACTAAAATGAAAAATATAGCTACAAAGACATATGGGACAATATTCAAAACAATGAAACACAAAAACAAAATAATCCCCCAAATGGCATACATATTGACTATAACTATGTAAAAAAACTATACACAGTAATGGTGAATAAAGAAACAGATTGGAAGAGAATAGAAAGGAACTAATAGATACATTGCTATTGTCATTAATCTGTCAGTATTTTTATTTTATACTATTCACATTTTTGTCATTTCAAATTCATCTTTTAAAAAATTAAGAGATTCCACAAATAGGACTAGAGCCTTCATATAATATAATAAACATCAAGTTGAGTTCCGGCTGAAGAGCATCCTTTTCAAACCAATACCTATCAAAGGCTAGCAACTGTAGTGTACAAAAGATTGATTTCCTCAGTATTTGCCTAGGGATATGTTTTATCTATAGTAAGCAATTAAGAAATGTATGTTAAATGGAATTGGATTGGATTTTTTTTAAAGCAAAACATATGGATCATTTAGAATAAAATATTGAAGGGCTGTCATCTGAAAGAAAGATTAGTCTTGTTGTTCTGCTTGGCCCCAAAGGACAGAATGAGGAGTGATGGATAGAAGCTACAGAGAGGGAAATATGGGCTTGATATAAAGAAAACATTTCCTAAGATTTAGAGCTATTCAAAAGCAGAAGGTGGTAGCCATGGGAGGAGACCCTCCATTCACCGGAGGTTTTTAAGCAAAGGCTGATTTTGTCAGATAAGTTGTAGAATGGATTCTTGTGAAAGCAAGAGTTGGAGCCTCCTATGGCCTTAGAAGTGCCATTCATCTCTGATTCTGTGGCTATCAGCTTTCTGCTCCAGCTTTTAACTGTTATGTGTGAGGCTCTTTCAAATTCTTTAGAGCATCAGAGACTTTCAGAGCCACTTACTCAAACAGCCTACAGCTGAATTTGAATTGTAGTGTTATTGCAGACTCCCTGAAGGTGGAGTTAACCTCACTTCTGGTTCAGGTCTCAAGCTCAGACCCCGCACTTGACATGAGATGTTTGTAAGAAGAAAAACACATTCACCATAGCCACTCCTCTACGTTCTAGCAGGTTGGAATAGCAACAGAGCAGACACAGCACAAAGAGGTCATCTTTAGATTTAATTATCATTTCTTTGCTGATGATTCACCAATCCGCTTATCCATCTCTAACCTCCCTGCAGACCTCCAGGCTCACATCTCCAACTGCCTTTCAGACAGGACTAAATGTCCAGTAGACATCTTAAACTCAACATGCCCCAAACTGAACTCATTATCTTCTCCCTCTGAACCCTCCCTGTTTTCAAATTTCCCTGTTATTCTTGGGGGTACCACGAGATTCCCAGTCCCCTGGGCTCACAGCCCAGGCATCACTGACTCCTTACTCTTTTACTACTTCCCATCGCCCCCATATCTGATCTGTTATCAAGGCCTATGGATTTCACCTTTTCAATACCTCTAGGAAATGCCCTTCTCTCCACTGACAATGCCACCACCCTGGTTCAGGCCCTTGCCACCTCACATCTGGACCATTGCAATAGTCTGCTGGTTCTCTAAGCCACAAGTCTATCCTCATCTAATCACCATTTGGCCACTACCATCATTTTCCTAAAGCACATGGTTCAACCGTGTCACTCCCATGCCCATTAAAATCCAGACTCTCTATCACCCCCAGATCAAAGACAAAATCCTCTGCCATTTAAAGCCCTGCATAGCCTTGCCACTCCCCCTCCTCTTTCCAGTTTTCTTACATGTTACAGGAACACCATCCCCATCCCATCCTTACACTGGCTTCCTGGCTGTTCCACAAACAAAACACACCATCTCTTGACTCTGAGCATTTTCTCTGCCTTTCGCCCATACTTGGAATGCTTTTCTTCCTCTTTTCCACCTCCTAGGTAAAAGCCCATATCTCTATACAAAGCCTTTCCCAACGCCTTTTAATTCTAGTGCCTTCTCTGTGTTATTTATTTCATATGTATTTTGTATTTAACTTGTTTCTAAATAGGTGTTTGCTTGTGTGATTATGAGCTCCTTGAGGGCAGGGACTGGTCTTTTGCCTTTCTTCCTATTCCCAGTGTGTGAGATTAAAGAGTTCGGAGTCTGAATCTAAGGTCAGAAAAGGTCTTTATTCTTTCTCATGAGAAAGGACTCTACCCCCTGTTGCCCAACATGGCGTCTGCAGGGAGAGAGCGAGAGGTAGAAGGCAGCCCATGGTTATATAATCTTCCAATACAGAAACCCAACCCCCCCAACTGGCCTTAACTCTTATTGGTAGGGGGGCTATCCCACAACCTAAGCACAGGAATCTCTCTGAGACAAAGGACCCAGAAACATGTGGGTGTCCAATGAAAACAGTCTTAACATTATTTGGCATATCTTCTGCTGTATTGCCTCTGGGGGAGGGTCTCCATTGCTCTAATGCTTGAAGGTCAGGTGACTTGACCTTAGGCCTAGTGAGTACTGAAGCCATTCTAGATTTGATTTTTCAGAATGGGGAAACCACTATAAATTATTCCTCACACCAGTGATTAGCACAATGTCCAGTATACAGTACGTGCTTAATAAATGTTTGTTGACTAACTACGACCACAGCACTGTTTTCCCTTAATGCCAGAGTCTTACCTGGATTTGTCCTTTCTCTACTTTTATCAGGCTGTGCTGGAGCTTGCTCAAACCCAAGAGCCAATGGTTAAATTTTCAGTGGGAGTATTTACAACTTGGATTACATTACAAATCAGGACTTGATTTATTGTTTCATTGATTCTATAGACTTAGGAAAGTGGTGGAGAAAATTTTAATAATGCAAATTAAATAAAGCATACAGTAAATCAAAGTATATTGAGTGTATTTTTTTTTTTTTTTGCTTTTTGGAGGGGGGAAGGTAGAGCAATTGGGGATAAGTGACTTGCCCAAGGCTAGTAAGTGTTAAGTGTTAAGTGTCTGAGGTTTGATTTGAACTCAGGTCCTTCTGACTCCAGGGCTGGTGCTCTATTCACTGTGCCACCTAGCGGGCCCCCCCCCACTTTGTTTTGAAAACAGTTAAACATTTATCAGCACACTCTTGCTTCTACTCCAGAAATGGCCCAATGCAATAGGGTCTTGTGCCAGCCTACCACTACTACTACAGCAAAGATAATTGCTCCTTTCCAACTTAACTCTCTTGGTTGAAATAGTCTCAGTACAATGGAAATAGAAGCACACTTGGGAAGCCATGCCACCAGGCACCTTCCATCTCCACAGCTTTGCTGGATTGCCTTGGTTAACATGCTAACACTAATATATTCTGCTCCAAATACCACTTAAGTAGTTGGGACAGGAATCAAACTCATTTTCTCTTATATCATCTTGTCTGTCTCCATTAGAGAGTAAGCACCTTGAGGGAAGGAGCTGTCTTACATTTATATTTTTCCCCAGTGTTCATAGCACAGTGCTTGACATTTAGATATGAGATGTTGAATACATGTTTTTCATCCATTCATTTTAGGATCATAAGATTATAAGTTTAGAGCTAGAAAAGATCTTAGAGATTATTTGGTTCAACTTCCTTGTTTTTTAAGGAAGCCAAGGCCTAGAGAAGTGGGCAGCTAAGTGGATAAATCATGGGGTCTGGAGTCAGGAAGAACTGAGTTTAAATTTGACCTCAGCTACCTACTAACTGTGTGACCCTGGGCAAGTCACTTAATCCTGTTTGCCGCAGTTTCCTTATCTGTAAAAAAATGAGCTGGAGAACCAAGAAAGCTCCAAATGAGGTCACAAAGAGTCAAACATGACTGAAATAACTGAACAACAACAATGACCTAGAGAAGTAAAATGCTTTACCCAAGGACATGTAAGGAGCAAATTAATCCAGACCCAGGTCCTTCTATTCCAAATCCATCACCCATTCTGCTATGCCACTCTACTTTGTTTTATTTTTTCTTCATTTGAAAGATTTATAATTTCATTAGTGCAAGAAATTATTGATATGGGAACTCACTTCACCCACACAGATGATAAGCAATCTACAAGTTAGTGTGTGACACTAAAAATAGCTAGCCTTTATGGAGTCCCTATTATATGCCAGGCGCTGGCTGTACTGAGCACTTTATAGATTTATCACATTTGATCTTCACCCAGTTCCATGAGGTAGGTGTGATGTTAGGGGTTTAAGAGCTTCCCTGCCCATTAACAGGCTTAACTTGGAACTCATTAAGGGAAGCTTGCTTAGGGGAGGCTTGCTTCTACAAGGCTTTCACACCTTCTGCTAATTTCTAATTAGGCACTGAGTCATGAGAGTTGTGATGCCTACTAGATCTGAGAAGTGTATATAACTCTGAGATGGTATGTTGTTTTGGGGGCTCCCTTATGAGAAGGATCTTGTGATTCCCTGGTCGAGATTCTGAGTGGTTGTATGTTCAGAGCTTCCTGACTGCTCAGATGTAAAGCCTCTCTTGCTTCAGGGATGCATGTAAAGCGTATAGTTGATTCAGGCAATCAGAGCCCCATCTGTTGGTCTCTATTTCTCTGCCTATATTTTCTTTGAAGTTCAGGGTGCTGACTTTCCCCCTAAACTAGTGAATATAATTTAAAAAGACTGATGACCCTTTAAATAGCTATCTTTCCTAGCAAAGCAGATCTAAGAACTTGTGCTAACAGTCATCCTGGGTATGCCAGTGTGGTTGCTGTTATTATACCTGTTTTATAGTTAAGGGGACTTGAGGCAAACAGAGACTGACTTACCCTAATAAGAAGTGTCTAAGACTGGATTTGAACTCAGGTCTTCCTACCTCTAGGCCCCATACTCTATACCCTGGGCCACCTAACTGCCTCTAAGTATATAAATCCTGGGCAGTTGCCTGAGGAACATAAAAGCTAAATGAATGGATTGAAGACTCCTCAAAATACAGAGATCTAAAGGAAGAAATTTAAACCATGTGGAATAAGATGAGGCACCAGTTGTCCTGTCACTGGTTATTTCAAAGAAGCTTGGAGACAATCTACAGAAAATGAGTTTAAATCCTGACACTCCTGTCTAGTTACAACATGGAATCATGTCTACAGCTTCAGCTCCTCTTCTAGCTCAGTCTTCCATTTCCCACAATGGTACCACACTCCCTTGAGTGGTCAGAGCTCATCAGTCTGCCTGTACCCAGACCTGCCCCAGAGCACTGTGGCTAACTTGCTGCTGCACCACACCCCAATTCCCGCCTTTGCTCTTAGTACCATAATCAAATCAAGGATCACAGACTTGGAGCTGAGAGGTAACTTAGAGGTAAATGCACCCTACCTTCTCATTTTATAGATAAGGAAACTAAGCCTCCAAGAGTGGCTTACCCAGGGTCACAAAGCTAGTCTGTGTGAGAAGTGGAATTTGAACCTAACCTCCAGAGCACCCTATTAATTGCAACCCTCTGTTGTTATTCAGTCTTAGTCTTGTCCAACTCTTCATATCCCCATTCAAAGTTTTCTTGGCAAAAATACTCATCTTACAGATGAGGAATGGAGGCAAACTGGGTTAAGTGACTTGCCCAGGGTCACACAGCTAGTATGTGTCTGAGGCCAGATTTCAAGTTGGGAAGATGAGTCTTTTTGACTCCAGGCCCAGCACTCTATCCACTGCATGAATTTGTTGTCCTCTATTCATCCAGCTCTGCAGCTTCTCAGGCCAAAATACTCCTTCCTGCCTATCCCTCCCCGTGTGTGTTATATTCCTCTATTTGAATATAAGCAACTTGAAGGCAGGACTGGTCTTGCCTTTCGTGTCTATACCCTTCCCCCCCCCCCCCCAGCTCATAGCACAATGTCTGTCATAGAAATGCCTAATAAATGTTGTTTCGATAATAATAATAAAAATAATGTCAGAAGAAAATAAATTATGGCTGTATATTCTAGGCTAATTTGTAGATATTACAAATTACACTGAAGCCAGATCCTAACTTTAATTCTGCCATCAACTTAACCATGTGATTTTAGGCAAGTAACAAATTCTCTTGGCCTCACGTTCATTACCTGTCAACTAAAGGTGACATTGGCCACACCGTCACTCAATTGTGTTTTGAACATCAGATGAGTTAGAGAATGTAAAAGTGCTTGGCAATCCATAGCCTCCTGCAAAGGATTTCAGGGTCGGAGTACAAGGCTATTCTATTTTGCCTTCTTCCCCACAGGCCTCTTTTCCTCTATCATTGTGATTTCTGACAAAGGAGAGGTCACCTATGCCCTTGTGACTCTGCATCCCACCCTCTTCCTCAAAGGCACCATGATAAGCAGCAAGGCACAGCAGAAAGAGTGCTGGGTCTAGAGTTGGGGAGGCTGGGGTTCAAATCTTACCTTTCTCATCTATAAGCTATGTGAACACAAGGAAATTCTTTAAATTCTCTGAGCTTTGTTTGTAAAATAAGTTAGTGGGACAAGATGGCCTAGACAGGGCAGAGGAGGCTTTGGCCTCAAGGACACATGTGGCCCTCTAGGTCCTCAAATTAGGCTCTTTGGAGTCAAAGGGCTGCACTTGAGGACCTAGAGGGCCATATGTGGTCTTGAGGTTTCAGGTTCCTCACCCCTGGCATATAATGTCCATTGTACCTCTAAATCTATGGTCCTATGTTGACTGAGATAGTTGCTGGGTAGTCAAACCGGGAGAGAAATAGTAGTTTACCCTGACTCACTTACCCTACAATGAATATTTAATTTCATTCAGTTTCAGGTTTCACTAGGCCTTCTATTTTGATTTCTCTGAACTCTCTGTTTTACTGATGAGCTTGGTTGTTTGCTATCCCTGGAATAAAATTTTCCTGGAAACTTTTCCACCAGCCTTTCTTTGCCTCATTTGTTCTGGCTGCCATATTTGACATTGGAAATGACCCAGCTTCAACTCTCCTTATTGTCATACTGTTTCTAGTTATTTCCTCACAGGGCCTAGGTCTCAGCCTGGCCCTTTCCCTGATGAAATAAATACATAAGAGGAGGCTTTGTTTGACATCTGCCTCCAGTCTGGATGACCCTAATGCCTCGGGGCCTGGTGTGTGGTACTTATTCCATTATCTTGGGTGTGCTCCAGCTTGGGTTTTTTATTCCAAGCTCCCAGGGCTAGGAAGCTTGTTTTTTTGTTCTTTCCTATAGAAAGCATTGAATCTACCTACAATCTTAGAGAAATAAAGAAATAATGCTGTTTATGTTCATGTGTATGAGGGGTGGCAAGGGCAAGCCATGACAAAATAAATGTTGTTGCACCTACAGCTTCTACTGTTCTCACACTGAGGGCTGTTTTATATGCAGCTCTTGGGGACTGAAGCCAGCCCCAATTCACACAGCTCTTCCTTCTCCACAAGGTTACTTTATGTTTAAGTCATTCTGTGGCTCTACAGCCATTCAGATCCATGGATCACTGGCCCTCACCAATGAGTTTACCTTTACAAGTCGGTCCGACTATGCAATCTATTCAAAGCATAGGCTTGTCATGAAACAGCATAGGAGCAAAAGTAATTATAAAATATCTCCCCCATGAACCTGGGACATACTCTCCCATAAAGCACACACCATCAGTGGGAAGAATGTGGGCACATAGGGAACTCATAGGGAGAAGTACTTATGTATAGCTTGGGCCCATTCATAGAAGGCCTCCAACTCTGCACGGCTGCTGGTGTCTTCTCATGACGTTAGCATGCTTGGTCCTTGGTGGCTTATTCTTTGCTGGTCTCGTGTGGCATGTGGTTGTGGCACATTGTTCGTTGGCACATGATGGCACACACATGCTATAAATTCTGAGCTAAGTACGGTACAAGTGTTTGTGAGGAAGCTAGGTGAAACAATGGATTGAGCCTGAGCCTAGAGTCAGAAAGACCTGAGTTCAGTTCTGGTCTCAGACTGTGTGACTCTGGACTTAAGCTTTGCCAGCCTCAGTTCCCTCAACTATTAAAATAGGGATACTAACAGCACCTACCTCTCAGGATCATTACGAGGATTAAATGAGATAATATTTGTAAAGTTCTTAGCACAGTGCCTAGCAAACAACAGGCATTTAATAAAGGCTTATTTCCTTTCTTCCTTTTTTCTTTCCCTCTTCCCTCCACACTTCCTTCCTTACTTCCCTCTCTCCTTCTTCCTTCCCTTCTTTCTTCCTTGCCTCCTTTTTTTGTTTCCATTCCTCCCTCCCTTCCCTCATTTCTTCCTTGCTTCCTTTCCTTCCTTCCCTGCCTCCTTCCCTTTACTACTTGGCTGCCATGAGCAGGGTCTCCCTTCCTCTCTCCCTTGCTTCCTTCCTTACCTCCCACTTTTCCTTCCTCCTTCTTTTGCCATCCTTCCTTTCTTCTTTCCTTTTCCCCTTCCTTCCTTTTCTCTTTCCTTCCTCCCTTCTTTTACCCTCTCTCTCCTTCTTTACCCCCTCCTTCCTTCCTTTGGGAGCTGTTCTCTGATGATCTTACTCATTGTCTGCTGGTTCTATAGCCACTTCTGACTCCTGCCAGGCATTACTGCATTAAGTTTCTCTTTACTCCCAGATTCTGGCTTCAACTGGAGTCTACCTGAGATGATTGAAACTTTTTCTCACAGGAGGACTGGACTCCACCGCTGCTCTTTTAATGGAAAGTCTTGAGGTTTTTCTTTTAGAAAAATAAGCTCTAACACACCCAGCCATCAATGGTTTTTCTTCCATAGGAGACCTGTTCATTTCTCTGAACCAGGACTAGGATGCCTATCTCTTCTCCAGAAGGAGATTCCGCATCCCAGGCACTAAGCTCTTGAAACCACAGGGACAGGGTAGCTATAGTTAACCAGTGCCTTTTAGGCTCATGTTTATTCATTCATTCATTCATTCATCTGTCTATTTATTTATCTATTCATTTATTCATTTGTTTATTTGTTTGTTTGTTTTTAGCCTTATTCCTTGGCCACCAAGAGTTGAGTCTCTGCCTAGAGTTTCAACCTGACTTGGGATCAGAAAAATAATTTAGCTCATTGCTTAACTTCTAGTTTTTAAACTAATCTTTATCCATTTAATGTTCATTTTCCAGTACATGGCTAAGGACTCTCTGGAGCTGGGGCCTCCCAGCTTCTCAAACCAAAAACTCTTTGGCTCTCTCATGCAAATGAATGGTAGGGGCAATGGTTCAGGAGTAGTCAGCCAAATGCAGGGAATTTGGTCCTGAACATGGTCCTCCATGCATTCTTGGCCTTTCGTATGTATATGTGGTCAACAACTAGCTTTTTAAAAAAATTAAATTCTACCCCAAGTCTTTTCCCTTCACCCTAAAAAACAAAAGGTACCCAAGAACTCCTCTGGCACTTAACTGGGCTGTGTTGATGAATGTTTAACCAATGGCCTTGCAGGGCAAAAGTGTACACACGACACATTATAAAATTTTTTATTGTTTTCTTTTTTTTTTACATCATTATTGCTTTTCCCAATACCCCTCCCCTTCCCTCTTCCAGAAAGTCACTCGATTTACCAAGTAGCATTTTTTTAAAGACCAAAAAGAAAAAAAAAAGAGGAAAAAATCAGCACAACCAATCAATACAATGAAAATGTCCAAAACTCTGTAAAATGCACTTTTGAAAGGTTTTTTTTTTTGCTATGGGGTTCTTCATTCCACTTGCTTTGTTTAATCTTTGCATCTATTGTTTCCTTGGCTCTGCTAGCTTCACTCTATCATGTAGATCTTTCCATACTTCTCCGTAATCATCGCATTCATCATTTCTGACAACACAGTCATATTCCATTACACTCATGTACCTCAATTTGTGTAGCTATAACCCAAACAATGGGCATCTATTTTGTTTCTATTCCTCTGCTATCATAAAAAAAAGTTTCTATAAATACTTTAGTGGGTATGGGGGGCTTTATTTTTATCAACGGCTTCCTTGGGATATGAGTCCAGTAACAGAAGCACTGGCTTAAAGGGTACAGACATTTTAGTCACTTTATGTGCATAATTCCAAATTGCTTTCCCAAACACTTGTACCAATTCCCAATTCCACCAACAATGCATCCAGGCATGTGTCTGCCCTCCCATTACCCCTCCTATATTGACTAATCCCGTGTTTTGTCATCTTCCATATTTCATAGGAATATAATACACTTCTAAGTTGAAGCTGCAGTATTATTAACATTTTCTGTTGTTTTCTTAAGTCTAGACAATCTACAAAACAATAAATCAAGCCCTAATTTTTTGTGAAAGCTGATTTCTGAAGTACAAATTTTCACACTGAATAAATTTGGCAATCAGCCGGCCCCACCTTAAGCTGGTTCCAGCATCCTCTTACACTTATTATTCATATACCACTCATCATAGGATGCCTTATGTTGCTATTTAACTGTGTGTGTGTGTGTGTGTGTGTGTGTGTTTCCACATGAAATTGTTAGCTTCTGGAGACCAGCTAGTGGTGAAGTGGGTAGAGCACTGGGCCTGCAGTCAGGCATTCTAAGTTCAAATCCAGCCTTAGACACTTATTACTATATGATCCTGAGAAAGTCATTTCCATGTTTCTTCAACTATGCAATGGGGATAATAGCTCCTACCTTACACGGTTGTTGTGAGGATCAAATGAGATAATATGTTTCAAGAATTTAGCACAATATGTAAATGCCAGCTTATTATTAATAATGTATCAAATGCTTACTATTATTGCTAACTAGAGATCAGGGATTGTATCTCATATTTTTTGCATGTGTTTTATTGGGACTAGTACAAGTACGATCATACTGCATGAACCTAGTGGTTGGTTGTTGTCCTTCATTCTCACAAAGGACCAAAATGGGGGTAGCTAGGTGGCACAGTGAATTGAGCACCAGGCCTGGAATCTGGAGGACCTGAGTTCAAATACCGCCTCAGACACTTAACATTTACTAACCATGTGACCTTAGGCAAGTCACTTAATGCCAATTGCCTCACCTCCCCCCCTCCAAAAAAAATCCACAGGACCAAAATGACATCACTATTTTGGGGTCAAGGTACAGTGTGTCCAGTTGTGGCTAATCAGACTAATATGAGCTCAGAAAGCTCCACCACAAGTCAGGCACAAATAATCCATATGAATGTTTGTGGTCAAAGTGTCTCTAAGTTTGCACATCTCATGTTTCTTTTGAGCTACTGCAATTCCGCTTTGTTCATAGAACACAACACCTTTTTTTGATGCAGGCATGCCCATGCTGGGTGGTCCTCTGTCAGTATCTTTCATGTCTCATAATCGATTCAAAAGTTCTTTGGAAAGACCTTGAGAGAGTGTCGTGTCACTTCTTCTGACTTCCATGTGAGTGCCTGCCTTGTATGAGCTCTCCGTAAAATAGTCTTTCAGACAAACATACATTTGACATTCAAACAATGTGACCAGCCTTTTGGAACTGCACTCTCTGCAGTAGAGTTGAGTGTTTGGCAGTTAGGCTTAAGAAAGGACATCAGTGTCCAGTACCTTATCTTGCCAAATGATCTTCAGAATTTCCCTAACACAATTCAAATGGAAGCAATTCGGTTTCCTGGCATGGTGCTAGTAGATTCTCTGAATTTCACATGCATACAACAATGAGGTCAACACAACATCCACTTCAGCCACCCTTGTGGCCATTGGAACAAATTGTTCTCATCTATCTATTCTTCCAGGGGAAGTCTTCAAGTTCTTGGGGTAGACCCTCCCCCAACTCATCAAAGGGTATGAGACTCCCCTCAATCTCATTCAGCCTTTCTGCCTAAATGGTTTACCAGGGTTTGGCCACTGTACATGCCATAACTTCTTGGAACCATAAGCATGAGTTGGGTGAATTGGGGAGACACCAAAGATGGAAAGCAGCCCTCACACCAAAGGTACCAGTTTTCCCTCAATCTTCCTATACTCCTACAATCTAAAATAAGAAACATGATGAGGAGTGAGCAAGGATGGGACCAATCAATCAATCTGCAAGCATTTCACAAGTGCTCCGTGTCTGGTGATACAAAGGAAAAACAAGGAGTTTAGATTCTACTGGGGAGACAATGTATGCAAACAGGTATATGTAAAAGGTAGATGGAAGGTAGTCTTAGAGGGGATGACACTAACTGGGAATCAGGGGATAGGGGACAGACAAGCAAAAGGGAATAAGTATTTACATAGCATCTACTATGTGCCAGGCACTGGACTAAGAACTCTACAAAGATCTTATTTGATCCTCACTACAACCTTGTGAGGTAGGTGCTGTTATGCTCATAAGGAAACAAGGCAAACAGAAAGTTAGTGACTTGCCCAGGGTCACACAGTTAATGAGTTTCTGAGGCTCGATTTAACTGAGGTCTTCTTGACTCCAGGCCCAGGATCCTACCCACCAGTGGTACCACCTAGCTGCCTCCAAGGAATCGGCGTGGCAAGCAAGTCGTGGATTCTGAGAGCTGGAGATTGGAAAGGGGAGTACTGCATGTGGAACATCAAAGTCAAAGGCATGAATTTTGGGAAACGAATTGTAAAATGTAAGGAACACCAAATGGTCAAACAATATGGCTGAACTGGAGGCTTCATGCAACTGAATAGGAGGTAAGAAAACTGGAAAGGTAAGAAGGAGCCAGGATGTGGAGAACTTTAAATGCCAAAGGACTTTAGCTGCTTGTGTCCTAAAGGCCCAGGAGCAAATGCCCCTTTCACAGGGGCATTACATTGAACTGTCAGTATCTCCTGTCAAAGTGACCTAACTTCTCAGCCCTCTGGGCCCATCACACACTTTGAATGTGTCCAATACCAAGCAGACAACGCTTCCGTTCAGAATGAAAAGCAGATGGGAACAGACACTTTTCAATATGTTTCCAATTAAGCACAACTGTAGCTCTTGAGGTTAGCCAGAGGACTGATGCCTGTGAGAGCTTTATATCCCTTACAGAGTGGATCATAAAATAAAATTAAGACCTGACCATTTTGATTTAAATTGTAGGCATGCCAGATGAGGACTTTATCTCCATGTTTGGCATAACAGCTGGCTCTTTGGTACAGTTCCAGAACAATTTGCTTTTCCAAGGTCTGGATCAAGTCACTGAGGCTCAACATATCTAATGCACGTACCCTTATGAGAGGATTGGACTCAGAGATCCCAAAGTTCCTTTAGTGTCTATAAAGAAAGAATTCTCAAGCAATCAGTATTGCCCAACTGTGGAAATTATCTGCTTCATTCATATAGGGTGTGCCCCACCACTTTGTAAATAACTTCATAATAAAACCAAATTAGGTACTTATTTTGATGTTACAAAATTTTGAAACTAACTTCAATTATAGTCCCCACATCAAAAAATTATCTAAAAAACTTGAGAATCATGCCAAGAAATGCATGATGAATGTAAAACTAGTAGAGGGTGTATTCAAGGAGAACAGCACCTCTGAATGCAACTGACAGAAAACACCACTCCCTTGTCCCCAAGGACGCTAATCCACTCAGCAGAGCTCCCACCCTAGGGATGGGAGCCTTGATTGATGAGTGACTAAGTCCAACCGGCTCACTATAGGTAACCAGCCCAGATCTCAGACCATATCATGAGACTATCTATGCTTCATTTCCCCATCCTACTATCCACTCTAGGCATCTTATCATCCATCCTGCCATATATGGGTACTACCTCTTCCTCCCTCTTAATCTGGGCAGAGTAATCAGACTGGTACAGCTATCATTCCTAGGAATGATATGGCAATTGGCCACCCTACATATCAAGTCATCTCTCTAAATCCCCAGATGTTTTGTTTCCTGGACACCATCCCCATATATGCATGATCTGTCTTGATTAGAATATAATGTCCTTAAAGGCAGGGACTGTCCCATTTTACTTCTGTATTTATATTCAAGTGTACTCAATACAGTGTCTGGAACATGGTGTAAACTCAGACATGCTTTTTCATTCCTCCATTTATTCAGTGGAAGCTGCATAGCCATCTGTTGGAGATGTCACAGAGGGGATTCCTACATGAAGTGATTTTAGTTTCAGAGAATCTGGGTTCATTCCTAGCTCTGCCCCTTACTAACTGTGACTTGGACAAGTAACTTAATTTCTCTGCCTCAAGGCTATTGGGAGTACAGAAAAGAGGTCACTGTCTGCCTTCTATTTCACTGTGACTCTATCCCAGGACTGTCTCCAGCACTGATCCTCTTTCTGGAGACAAGATCTTTTTCATTTTCTGACACCCCCCTGTTATGGGAATCTGAAGATCTTCCCTGCTCCTAGGCCCTTTGCTAAAGTGGCTAAGTGATTCTGAGAACCTTCCCAGATTTGAAAGTATGCTCTGTTCCCTAATAGGCTGAATGTGGTCATGTGGAGCCTGTGGCGCCAGGCTTGTTTTCCAGGAATGCCTGTGCCTTGTAGCTTTGTGATTGGGCCGCGGGTCTAGAGGGCTGTGACATTCTCTGAGCCAGGAGAGGGCTATATATACGCCCTGATGTGAGGTTTTGGTTTGGGGCTCACTTT
>JAQQSV010004101.1:0-14921 GCA_028646515.1 Pseudochirops corinnae | reverse complement strand
ATATGTAAGTATGTGTGTGTATGGATGTATATATGTCTATATAGGAGGGTATATGTGCATATAAATACATATGTGAGTGTGTGTATATATGTGTACAGATACATAGACAGAGGGCACAGGATCAATTGAATAGTAAGGGATGATATTTAAAAAATAAAATTAAGAGGTAAGAGAGGAATATAATGGGAGGAGATGGGGAGAGACAAAATAGGGTAATTTATCTCATATAAAAGAGGCAAGGGAAAACTGTTACAATGGAGGGGAAGAACAGGAAGGCAAAAGGGAATGGGTCAACCTTACTTCCATTGAACTTGGCAGAAAAGAAAAAAAAATATCTCTACCTCTATAAGCTTAACACCTGAGATCTGTGAACACAAACCTTGCCAAGTGCAGTTATTTGTCACAGGTTGGCAGAACAAAACCAAAATTACTGGGCATAACAAAGTTCTGTCCTTAAAACTTCACAAGAGACACAGGTGGACTTCTTCAATTTGGGGTAGGAAAAGCAACATCCCTCTGCCCCTATATTTTGGGACAAAACAACACATTCTTTCTCCTCTATCTCAGCCCATAGAATTTAGGCTCTTAATCATAGATCTATGGATAGATGTCAGGGCGTCTATGAACTTGGATAAGAAAAACAACAACAACTATATTTTGACTAACCTCTAAGTAAAAATTAGCATTTTATTCAATTATTTAAAAAACAGTAATCTGAGGAGTATACCACAGACTTTACCATAATGTCCTCCAGGACACTTATACACATACAAACACACATGAAGATTTTAATCCCAAGGTCACAGAGGGTTATCAGTGTCTTGGGTAGAGGGAAAAAACAAACAGACATGAATCAGAAGTCTGAATTAGCCAAAGAAAATTAAAAAGAATCTTCATTACTTAAAATAGGAATAAAGATTTTGCCTTGATTTGATTTTTAGAGTTTAAACTACCGAATTTAGCATTGAATAATATGCATCAAAGCCTTACTGTATATAAAACAATGAGCGACATACATAGAGGATAGATCTTCAAATTCCCTTACCATTACAGTGGTTGCCCTGAAGTAATTTGAAATGTACTGTGGGAATAAGACATGTTCTATATGCAGATAGATATTTGCAAAATATAATGAAATATAAATGCTTAATCCTTAATTTCATAAAGCCTTTTTGATATAACATGATTGTTTTTCCAATACTTTCTACGATATTCTAAAGCATTTGTCAGTCATATAATAGGAAAAGAAACTCACAGAACTGAATGAAGTTAAATTTAAATAACTGATTTCAATGTGAACTTTTTCTGACCATGTAAGTTAAAATTGAAGCAAAATTCTCTGCGGGCACAAACCATGAGACTTGAAACAGACTAAATTGTTTGTCAAAGTTCATGTGAATTCAAACTGCCTAATGTCTCAGGGCAATAATCACTTCAATTTAGATTACTGTTCTTGCTCTAACTTGACTTAACTAATGAACTTTTAAGGTCTCTTGATTTGTAGAAGCATAACTAATCCAAAACACTTTGCATATAACAAATCAATGTATGGTCTTTATTCTTTTCCCTACTCGAGATGAATAGTGACTGTCAAGATTGTAAAGATATAACCAATGAAATATTGCACGTGTTATTATGATTTGCAGTGGCCATTCAAAGAATGTTTACCAAAACCTGAGAGCAAAGGTTTATCCATTTAAAAATATTTTAGCATATTTAACATACTTGATAGTAAATTTAATTGTTAAAAAGAGACATTTCAAAGAATATAAAATCCTAGGTAAAGATCAAGAAAAATGAGAATCATGCCATTAAAGTCAGAATGTAAAGTTGGAGGATGATAAAGTACAGTATTGTGCAGGACCACACATATGTGTTCATGTATGTGGTATGAATATGCATGCAAGCATCCATGCCTCGATAGAGCTAGGATCTAATAAACAGAGGTATTGGCTTCTAATAGTACAACTTGTACTTCTGTGTGACTTTTCTACATTTTCTCAAATAAATTCTCTAGAAGAGAATGTATGCTAATGGCCTTCCTTTAAACCTATTGATATTGCCTCTATAGAAATTTAATATTAATTATACCTTACTGCTCTTATATTTTTCAAGGTATCTTATGTGAATTTAATATATACATTTTTGAAGGAGAACCTTTAAAATGTGTCTTACTCTACCAAATAGATTATGTGTGTGTGTGTGTGTGTGTGTGTGTGTATTTAACCATCAACACAGTAGGATCCTTTTTAATCCATATCTTACAATCAGATGTGTAACTGGAACTTGTCTGTGTGACATAATATCATTTGCAAAAATCTATTCCTTTCTTATACCTTTATCAATGATGATATCAGCGGCTGTTTGGTGATTCTGATCAAGATTTTGATGAGATAGAAAAGTGAGCATATGGTTGCTAGGCAATGATTTTTTTTTATCATCTTTTCTTTTTGGTTATTAATACGATTCATGATTATGTCCAAATGTTTGGTTCTTCCTCTTTTTCATGAATATCAGTGACTTTCCCCCCAATACCCTCAGTATTACATGGCCTTTTTCTCTATGTGTTGTAGCTACTCTGGTCATCATTATTTTTTTTTTATTTCCTCATTCTGAACATTGGAGATATAATGTTAGAGTCCAAAATTGAATGTTTAACTATTACTGTTAGAGAAAAAGTTTATCATATAAACTTTTTATATATTTTCCATGTTTGTTAATGTCTTCCAATTTATCTTAAAATTTTAATTTTCTATATAGATATCTCTCAAGGAAGAGAATTGCATTAGATTATCTCAGATATCCCTTCCAACATTAAGCTTGTGATCCTTTGCAACAATATATTGGGATATTTCACAAAATTCCTTATTTCATCAGTGTAAGTTTTCCCTTCATTATTAGAGATTAAAAGACTTTTGCTCCTGGATATAGCTTCATGAGTTAAGACAGCCAAAAATAATGGATTTCACTTTTAGCTAAATTTAGAGCAGTGTGCTAACCATCTCCTTCTTGAGCTAGCCTCATCTTTGAACCACAGACACACATTTTATTTTCAAGTCTTTACTTAAAAATTTTCTGCATTGATAAAAGGTGCCATGGTGGTATACCCTTTGAAAACTCAGGGGTCTCTTTCTTTCAAATAAGAATTTGAGGCATTCAAATAAGAATTAAATGGAGAATAGATATAAATTAAATTTAGTTATAGCATTATGTAGATCTAGATTAAAATATTATGTTAATTTAAAATGGGAGGGAAATAATTTTAAATACAATTTTAAAGGGAAGAAATCAATGGAAATATTTCATAGTAACAGAATTACGAAGACCACCAAGGAAAAGGAAAAGGGAGTCAAAGACAGCTGTATATAAAAATTAAGGCAGAAACATCTACGTAACCTCTCCTCCAAGAATTAGGAAAATAGATTAACAGAGAAAAAAGTTTTCAAAATTTAGTTGCCATAGGTGATTTTATAAATTTATCTTAGCAGGGCAAGCTGCATTCTGGCAAGTAAGAAGGAGAGACTGTGAATCATTCCTGTTTTATTGAAATTCAAAATGTTCCTTGTCTAAGAATAAGAGTATAAAAAGTGTTGGAGATGGGCACAGCATATGATTTTAAATATGTAGGATTATTTCTAAGTGTTAAAGGGAAGAAAAAATATTCATTAGAGGTAAGAATAAGGAACATTCAGGTTTATAATTCTCTGTTTAGCCATGGAACACAAAGAAATGATTTGTAAAGAAAAATGATTTTCTAAACATTTTGCATTTTTTGAAATAGAAGCTAATTTTCTAAGAGTTCACTTTATATATACACACCAGAGAAAGAGAGAGAAAAAGAGAGACAGAGACATGACAGAGACAGATATGACATAGAGAAAAAGAGACATAGAAAGATGAGGCAGAGAGAGGAGAGACAGAGTGACAGAGACAGAGAGACAGAGAGAGAGAAAGAGAGAGATTTAATTATTAAGCAATATTTTTGCTAGTCGGTCATTTTCAAATGAGAATGCTTTCCAGAAAATCTACTCATAAAAGACTAGTATCTTAAAATTAGCAAAGGTAATATTTCTTTGAGTATTTACAGACATAAATAACTTTTTTGTTTTCACATCTTCCTGTAAAGCAGAGGGCTCATGTTGTATATGCTAATACCAAGTGATAGAATATTACATATTTGTATGCTAAAATGCAAAAGTGTCACCAAGGGAATTTGGATCTTTGAGAAGAAGACACAATGTTTGTAATCATCCATTCACAGAGTCCCTTTTACATGTCAGGCAGAGATCACTAAATTGTTGACCCTCCACATCCCCCTTCCCATATCAAGAATCACCATATTAATTGAAATCTTTCATATGGGTCTTTGTTAAATTAAATTCACATATACAGGAAATAGCATCACAACCCACCAGAACATGGTATACATTAGTTAATTTCTCTATTACTTGTAGCAACATTTGTATATACATATATATATATATATATATATATATACAAATACCAATACAATTTTGAGTGAAAGTAGAAATATTACTGACTCATTTCTAGATCCCATTTATCTTTTCACCTACCCTCTTTTCTGGTGGGACAACTAAGGAAGCAAAATACTTATGCATATTTCCATAAAGCAACCATCCTCCAGCCAAAGGACAGTAAAATTTTGTTCTTCATGTATTATTGTATATGTAGGAGAAAAATCATCTGGGCGTGGGGAAAAACCAAAAGGAAGCCCCAAATGACAGTTAGTTCTGACTGTCAATCTACAAATTTAATGAGAAACTCTGCCCAATTTAATGAATCCTGGTGCTTCACTCTGGCATCATTTTAAACAAAACTTGCATACACAACCCATGTAGTGTCAGTGTTAGGCCTCCATTATTACAGAACAATGTGTCTCTAATGGAATAAGTTTCCCTTATGAACTATTAACCATATATAAGCAATTCCTACTAATTTACTCTGAGGGAGAATGCAAGAATGTGTGTGCCTGCATGACTGGTTTGTGGAGACAGCCTGAAAATGTTTAATCAGGGCAGGAATCATCGTGGGTGTACATTAGCAAGGAGAGCAAAAACAGTGAAAGAGAAAATGCTACCTTATGTCAGAGGTGAAATGAAAAATCAAAGGCTAATTGGGCTGTAGTTGAAGATAAACTAACTGCATCATACATCCATTAGCACAGTGTCTTTGTCATTCAATGTTTGTGAGTTTGAGTTTAGTCTGGGTTTACTTTTAGGCTCAGATATCATCTGAAAAATGGTTTCCTTATTCCTCTTGATTTTAATTCAAGATCCAGAGAACAGAGGTGGAGGGGAAATCAGGGGGAGAATGAATTGGCTCTCTTCTAATTTACTTCTTGGAATCAGTGTTCTGTGGTTCTTTTCCAAGTGTTAGGTGCCTCTCCCAAATCCTTACTCCACTGGCTTGAAAATTATATTGGGTCAGAAGAAGAATTTTTTTTTGATGCTTTTATTTGAATACTTTAAAAGCAAAAATCCCCATAACACAAACCTGTAATTGTGCACAGATTTCAAAACTAATGTCACCCTAAAAAGACATAATATTTTCTTTACTATGTGTTTACTCCTTCCTTATCATCTCCCCTCTCCCATTCGACCAGATGGGTCCACACACACACACACACACACACACACACACACCCCACCTTGTGTTTTTCTCTTTGTCACTGAGACCTTACTCTGGTAAATTCAAGCTGAAGAATTCGGGTTGTGTCATGTAGCAAAAACAGTGAGTAGAACAAATAATTCAGACAAGTCAACTCCAAGAGCTAGAAGTCTCTAATTACTAGATTCAGTCACAGACAAACAATGTAGCAGGAACAGGCTACTCACACCTAATGTCACTCAACGAAGGTGACAATAAATTTATGAAAGGTCGAAGTCCCCTCCATATGCAAAACTTCTAGTGGAAATGATGTGTTTCTGTCACATTGCTCTGGGTGTTGGGCCTTTGACAATGCTGCCACCTGCTGATATACTGTGCTCCTCAGAGAATAATTTCGAGGCAGTTTCTTACTTTTCATCTAAAACAGGACATCCAAAGCTATGCATTCGTTCCTGTGTGTGCTTTTGGCTACTCAATAATTTTTTAATTAGTCATTTCGGTATTCAAGTAGACAGTTAATATTGAAGTGAATAATAATTTAATATAGGCACCATTTGGAGACAGTTCTATCTATTGGTAGAATCACAAAGGAATAAAATACATTGAGATTGTGAATGAGTATTCTCTTATTTTGCTCTATGTGTGTTGCTGCTCAGTCATTGGACAATGAAATAAAATTATAGTGATAAAAATATTTGGAAATTATTGGAATTTATATGGTTGAACAATAAAATATGGGGGAGTGAGAACCATGTCCTCCTGTGTTACATTGTGTGTGTTGTGTCTCCAAAATAATGAGGTCCAATCTTTTGAGTGCGTGCCTTATAAACAAAAATCACTAGATAAAGATATTTGTACACGCTCATTTCCCTATGAAGAGACACCACAGAACAATTTTCCAGCCACATACCACATCTGTTCTTTTTTTTCTGGTACATTACAAAATATTCAGGTTGACTGTCAATTCAAGGCACATTTTTCTGGATAATTATTTGCCTCCATTTCACTTTGTATGTGCTAGGCCCAGGATTAGAAAAGGAATCCTCAAAGAGTTATTTCAGGAACTTATTGGAAGATTCCTACCATTCCATCACTCCATTAAAAAACAAACAAACAAGTAAAGAATGTCAGTGTTTTCCTACTATGGAGATAGGAAGAACCATATGATATTATCCTCCTTTATTTCACTTATTTCAGAAAAGACCCAGCCATCACTTGATGTATAATTTACAAAATGTCATTATTTAAAATTAGAGAGACTGGAAAGGGATGGAGAATGAGAGACTAATGGTTCATGGGGTGCCTAATAGTTCAGTGATGGTAATATCAATTTGTCAAAGGCAAGAGTCTAAACCTACCTCCTTCATTCCTGCTTCCAGAAGATCCACTCAATCCGGTGTTTTATGCAGTTTAAATAGAATAAAGTAAACTATGGAAGTCACTGTGAATCAACTATTATACTTAATTAGAAGAAACTTTCTGTTTAAAAGAAAATCACCCCATGAAGCAGTTTCTAGATGAGCCCCTACGTTGCTCCTTTCTACTCTATCTCCACCAAAAATGATGCCAACAATGAGCTTTTACAGGACCCAACGCACAAGCAGCATGAAATCATTTCCCCAAAGAACACTGCAACTTTTTTGGAAGAAAAAAAATTCCAAGATGATACAATCCCATTTTTCTTTGCAGAAAGAGTACTGTATGGGTACATGGAGTGGTTGTAACAACTAATTTCTTATTGTACTTTAAAAATACTTTGGATAATGGTCTCAATTACCTGACATTTCTTTTCTCTCAATTCCACCCTCACATATACACACAAAATGAAGATGAAGAGATGGACTTGTGGAAAGTTTATGAACACAGTCCATAATTATATTAGACATCTAATTGTCTTAGACATCAGAATAAAATGTAATTGTCTTTTCTTATTCGTCATATACTTTTGTATTGTGCAGAGATTAGTATCTTTAAAAACCTAAACAGATGTTCCAAGTAATGAAGCAGATCTGTAATACCTGAGTTTTATAATCACTTCTTTTATTATCATATTTTTTATTTGAATAATTTCAGTTTCACAGATTTGTTCCTATGGCACATTGAGCATCTGTACTTTCTGATTGTATGAAATATAAACTATCATACAACTATCATAACTTATAAGGCTTTTACTTAAAAATTGTTTTAGTTATTATTTTAGACAGTTTCAGTGCTAGAATTCGGTCTTAATACTGACTCAGCTTATAGAAAATAAATCGTCAACCACTGTGACCTGGATGTCTCCATTTCCCAAAAAATCTATATTATCTTCCCATTAACTATCTTGGAAGGACTGCTAAGAGATTTTAATATAGTTAATCGTTTTATTGAAAGACAAATACTTCAGGCTATTAGAAAATATTGGGCATTATTTTCAGGTATAACAAAATTTCATGTCTTAAGGTTTTCAGCATTTGTTGTTGGGTTTCTTTTTTGTTGTTGGTTTGGTTTGGTTTTTTGCGGTTGTTTTTCTATTTAATATATTAGTGCTTTCTCGCAGAGGGGTCTACTGTCTAATGATAGCCTGTGTGATTGGGTGTATTGTGTGTGTGTGTGTGTGTGTGTGTGTGTGTGTGTGTGTGCGCGTGTCTGTGTGTGTGTGTGTGTGTGTGTGTGTGTGTGTGTGTTTCAGGGAGTGGAACCATGGCTTACCTTTGGACTCCATGACTACTTATTTATATTCTAGGTTCTACTTAATAGGGACAATTTTTCCCTTCCTGCTTTGCATTGTGCTTAGTACAATGTCAGGCACATAGCAGGCAATTAATAAATGATAGTTGGCTGATTGGAAGAGTTTCTCCCTTGTGTTTAGATTGTTAAGGTTTACTAATATTCACATGCTGAGTTTACTTAGATATTTACAACACATAGTTGTTGTTCAATCATTTTTTCAGTCACATCTGACTCTTTGTGACCCTGGGCAGGAATACTGGAGTGGTTTGTCATTTCCTTCTCAAGCTCATTTTATAGATAAAGAAACTGAGTCAGAGTTAAGTGATTTGCTGAGGATCACACAGTTAATAAGTGTCAGAGGCAAGATTTGAACTCAAGCAGATAAGGCTTCCTGACTCCTGCTCGGTACTCTGTGCCACTTAACTGCCCTATTAAACACATGTGTGTGTATATGTATGTATATATGTATGTATATTATATATGTGTATATGTATGTATATTATATATGTGTATATGTATGTATATTATATGTGTGTATATGTATGTATATTATATGTGTGCATATGTATGTATATTATATATGTATGTATATTATATATGTGTGTATATGTGTATATATATGTCAACAGATATATAAAAGCTTCTTCGTGTGTTATGTAGCATTTTCTCTACTTTCAATTAAAATGATTTTCAAGACTAGACCAATCAAAACTTCTGGAAACTTAGAAACCAGTGAAATATTTTGCCATAAAGATATTTTTGTTTGTTTGTTTTGGTTGTTTTTTTCCCTTTCAGATCTAATATATGGTTTTCTTTCTTCCTTCACACAACTCCCCAAATTTTCACATTAGAGCACTGTTAAAAACACCCTTTTTTTCTGGGTATGTTTTCTTCTAGAAACTTATTTTGCCACCCTTACTGTTTAGAATTCCCCCATAGGGCTACATAAGAAAAACAGAATGTGCTTTTCTATTATCTGTAGTTCTTTTCATTCTCCCCCATAAATCAATCCTTTCAGATCCTTTATCATCTTTTACTCCCCTTCTTTGAACTTTCTCTGGTTTGGCTACATGGTTTTGATAATTAGGTCTCCCAAACTCAATAAAGGTCTACTCCAGGTGATAGACGCCAGAGTCACACTGAACAAGAATACTGTGTATAGCTTTATGAGTACAGACACACACACCCACACACCCACCCACACACACACACACACCCACACCCACACACACACACACACACACCCACACACACACCACAAACACACCATTCTAGCAGTCCAATCAATTTAAAGACCTGTCTTGTTTTAACTCTCACTACAGATAGAGCCCCCTACACTTCAGCTTGATGCCAGAGGGCTTATCCGTAAATACTTCTCGACTTTGAAATCAAAGAGAGGTGAGAAGAGAGTTCAAATTTTCTCATGCTGAGGTATGAGGCTTGCCAAAAGACAAGATTGGACTAATAAGGGCTGGAACCAGCTCTATCTAGTTAATAACAGTCTTTGACACCGTATGACAAGATACTATTTTTTGTGTTTATGTCCTTGAGAAATGCTGTGGATATAGCAGGCATTGGAAAGATTTTAATCTCTTCACTAATGAATCATAATAGTCACCTTTAACAATGTTAAGAAAGCAGAAGGAAAAGTAAGATATTTTTTTCCCTTTGGCTTACACTTTATCCTACATTTTCCTGTGAAAATTAGTTGATGATCTTTGGACTTTTTAAACTCGTGGTTATCAAAATTTGTCCTGATTTTTTTTTCTTGCCATCCCCTTGTTGCACTAAGAATCCTTTTAATAAAATACCTCTTTATATTTATATTTAAGCCCAACCCTCTCCTTCTTCTTGTTAAATAGCAATCAGTCATTTCTCTTTTAATATCAAGATGTCTGTCCATCACCCATTCTCTCAAATTACATTTTATGATTCTGTGTACTTCTGGGAAAAAGAGCCCACTGACCTGATTTGGGGCATCAGGGAATGCCTTTCCTGGTAAGTCCTTTGAAAGCTGTTGGCTAAATTTTACATATTTAAAAAATAATATACCTATATAAAATCCTCACATGGTAACTATACAAAATTCAAATTTGACTTGTGCAGAAGTAGGATGAATATTTAAACCTTCTGTGTTTAAAGTAAATAAAAGAAATTAGAAAATGATTCATAATGAGAACTCTGCTTTTCCTTCCCCCCAACCTTTTTTTTTTTCCAGGAAAAGATTCATTTGTCTTTGAGGTAAACTAAATGTCATCTAGAAATTTAAACAAAAAAAAAAATCAAAACTACATTCCAAGGGGGGGAAATGATTTTCTACTAGAGATGAGTTCTATGCTTCTAAAAGTAAGAAATTAATTTTATTAAGGGAGGAATGAAAAGAACTTCAGAAAGGAAAATTAAACTTAAAATCTTCTCTCACAGAGCTCAAGCCAGATGAAAAGGTTTATTAATTCACTTAACTAAATTTTTGTTTTACTAAATCATTATTGATGCATCTGGATAATTGTCTGAAATTTTCATTTTTAAATCCCCATTTTGGGGATACTATAGACAAAGTCATTATGTCAAAAGCTTTGTGCCATTCATCTTTAGCTCTGAGATAATCCCAACACAGTAAATATGATTATTACTCAGAATAATTATGAGTATTCACTGAGATCATAAAATTTCAGAGATATTTAACAAGATAGGAATGTCAAAAGGGTTCTTGTGATTCCATTCATAGCTAGCCAGCAATGTAGACCTGATTTGCATAGCATCCTCCAATTTTAGAATGGGGAGTTACCTTGGAGACAATCTGTTCCAGCCTGCCTCATACTGCAAATGAAGTAAAGCAGTTCCAAAAATGAAGGTACTTCGTCGATGCCACAAGTAGTCAGGGGCAGATATTTTCTCACCCTTTTCCTGCTTGGCATTTCCCCCATTATCCTGTGCTGTTTCTCCATTTTGCGATGCTGTCCCTCACCATTGCCAGGTTGAGAACCAAACTTTGATTATCAATTGGACACATGCCAGAACTATGTAGGGTTTTTGTGTGTGTGTATGCATGTGTCCTTGTGCTTAGTTAAATAACCATTTAACCATAGTTAAATAATCCATAAATAATTGAAGCTTAAAGTTTTAGGGAAATTTTCAGTTATGTATGTTCCTTTTCCTGAAACATCAGTGTTAAAAAATGAAATATCACTTAAAATTAACCACCAAGAAAATCTGAATGTGTACATTCCCAATGTAAAAAAGATATGTGATTCCAGATGTGAAAAAGTTTTGGCTAACCAAAAAAAAAAAAAAAACAAAAAAGCTAATACTCACTCCCACCCCCAAAAATGTTTCTATAAATCCTGAAATAGGAAATGATGTTGTAAGATTTACCTTAAGCACAAGATGTGATTTTATAAGTAGAATTTCTGTTCTTTTTTTGCTTAATAGGGAAATGTAATGAATGAACATTTCCTTCTACATGAATTTTTGCTGTGATAATGCCACATTTACTTAGCTAATATTTTGACTTTGTGAAGCATAAAGCACTTTATAAATTCTAAAATTGATCCCATCACTAATTTTAATTTTCCCTGATAATGATTACGATGACCAGTATTTATATGAATGGTAAGAATTTGTGTAAATTCAATATGTCAGCATAATTTTTTCTTCTCCTTATAAAACACTATAAATATAGATACTTATATTTCCAGGCCTTCCAAATAAAGTCTTGGTTTTAAAAATCCTTGATCTGTAAATTAAGTTTATATATAAGGCAAGTCCCTAGTAGATATATTTGAAATCATCTTTTATAAAGTCACTTCATAGTTTGTACAGATTCTTAAATGTCACTTCTGATGTATGGACCTTCCTCCTTTCATTCGTCTCTCCCTCTTATTCTTCTTCCTTCCTTCATCCCTTTCTCCTTTCCTTCCACAGAATAATACACTCTATTACATGTACCTGGTAAAAGGTAAGAGAATCATATGCTACGTTGATTTGCAGAGTAGTGAAGGAGACTGAATTGACAAGATGCTACACTTAATGCTTTCACACCTATGCTAACAACCAGATTATCTAAGTTTTTTTTTCTTTTTAAAAAATAAAATAAAATAAAATAAGTGCCCCCTAGGTATTTTCATAAGTTACTAGTTATATTTAGTCAAGCATATCAATTTTAAGGTGGGGTGTGTGTGTGTGTGTGTGTGTGTGTGTGTGTGTGTGTGTAACTTTTTTAAGGTTAAGATTCTATAAACCAGCAAGGACATTCAAGTGACAGCTGACAGGAAAAAATATTGAAGGTATAAAGAGAAATTTGTGTTCTCTTTCTTATCTGTCTCATCAAAACAAGTAGCAAAGATTTTTGAAACTTGTTATATTTCCTCTTTAGACTTTTTTCTCTGAAATATGATAAAGACACTAACTCTAAAAAAACCAACTTTCTAAATAAGCTAATTTCTTCTAAATAATGCATGAACTTCAGGAGGCAGAAACTGTCAAAGTCATGCTTGTCAAACACATAGTTGTTGGCATTCTTAACTTTTCCTTTCATCCATGTGTTCTCTTCAACATAGTGTCCTTTTGCTGGACCATTTGCCAGTCTCAGGTGAAGCCTGAGGGGAATGGTTACTTTCTTTCAACCTCTAAACACTTGGAACATTTAGCTAGTGATAGAACATCTATTAAATCTTTTCTAACAAGAAATAGGGATATGTTTGAAAGACATACTTATACTAAAATGCGGTCATATTAAGCCCTGTAACATTCCAATGAATGCTCAAAGAGGGGCCAGATCATTCTACAGTCCACTTAGCCTGATATCCCTGGTGAATTATTTAATATGAAAGATCTGAGTTTATCAACTGAATTTAGCAATTACAAAAATAAAAGCAATGAAATCAATAGGAAAGAATGTCCCTCATGAGAGGAGCAATGCTTATTTTAAGTAGTGCTCTGGTCTAGTTTTTTTGTTTGTGTTTTTGTTTGTTTTTTAATTATACCTTTTAACTTCTGACCCATAACATGTGATCTCACTTGGGAACATCAGAGGTATGTTAATTTAATGAGAGTAGTTTGGAGAATTTCCTTTAGAGTAAATAGGCGATAGTTCACATTGTACTAGGAAAGCTACCAAATTTGTAGTCAGAAAGCTGGATTTGAGTTCCTCATTGGCCACTTACTGCCTGTTTCACGTTGGACAAGTTGTTTAATGTGTTTCAGGCTAGATTTCATTATCCATAAGATAGATGTTATAATAATTGTGCCACCTATGACAAATGGTTGTTGTAATACTCAAAAGTATTTTATAAATCCAGTATTGTTAGAAATATCAGGTATTTACATAAAGTGTCTGCATTTTACTAGCTGATATCATTCATTAAAATACATAAATTGTACAAATATTACTTTGGAGCATGTCCTTAATTCAAGTTAACAGAAAATTTTAGAAGTGACATAATTCCTGAAGTTGAGAAATAATAAAATTGCTAAAATGTGGATGTAAATAAGAAATCATAGTCTTGATGTCAAATTAACTATATGGACTAGGTCCATAGTAAATTTGTCTTCATTTTTTTTTCTTTCTAGATTTTCCTCTCATGATTGCTCCAGGGAAATTGTTATTTTTGTTCTTGAGTAAGGATTATTATAATAATTAAAAATAACCAAAATGATAAATGCTCCCATGAAATTATAAAATTAATTTATAAATCCAGTGAGTATATCACAAGGACATGTATCCTGCAAATGAAAGTAATTTTTGAAAGTGATGGATTTTACTTATATTAATATTTTAATATTAACTTAAAATAATTAAATCTTTTTTATTTTCCATATATTCTTAACAGATTTGTTAATGTATGAAAAGGACATTGGCTTCAAATACTTTTCTAGAGATCAAAAAAATTTCTTTAGTACTATTATCTAAATAGATCTGAAAGGAGGAAATTATATTCTTGATGCTTCTAAATATCCTACTGTATCTCCGATCGCCCAGAAGTTTGTAATTTCTATTAAGTTCCTTTTTTTTAAATTTTATTTTAGTTTGCATCATTAATTTCCATAAGATTTTGAGTTACATATTTTTCCCCTTCTTTCCCCTACCCACCACCCCAAAACAGCTATCCCAGTGTGTCCCTGCTCCCTCAGTCTATTCTCTCCTATGTCACTTTTCGGTAGGGCAGGATGGATCTCCCAACCACAGTGCCTGTGTATCTCAAGCTCCAGTTGGATGTAGTTAATAATAATAATAATAATAATTGCATAGATATAAAGATATATAGATATATATTTATAACATTTGATTATGGAACTTTAGATTCCAGATTCTTTCTCTTCCTCCCTCGTCACCCACCCCCACTTGGAAGGACAAGCAATCAAATACAGGCTGAACATGAGAAATTACGCAGAACCTCTCCATAGTGAGCACACTGTGAGAGTCTGATTAAATGTTCCTTCTTCCTATCCTGCTCCCCCCATCCACTCTTCACCCTGTCCCTGTCCCTCTACATAAATGTGAACATTCATCAGCCCTCCCCCCCACTCTGCCCTCCCCTCCATCACCTCACCTCTTATCCCCCTTCCCCCAACTCTTCTAT
>JAQQSV010004100.1:0-14921 GCA_028646515.1 Pseudochirops corinnae | reverse complement strand
GTGTAATTTCAGTGATCTCTAAGAGCTCTGGCTTAACCATGGTATGTAGCTATGAATAGAAGAAATACAGTATGTATGCATCGAAGTTGAGTCATGAGTATTTGCATCTTTCTGTAGAATACAAAGACCAAACAAATCAACTTCTGTTGTTCCCTAGGACGATTTCTTTTTTCTTTCAAATTTAACCCTAAACCTACCTCCCTCATCCAGGAAACATGTGTCTCTGAGCTCTGTTTCATGGCTTTGTTAAGCTATACTGTTTACACTACAGACTATTAATTTAATTTGTACCTATCAAGAGGTTTTGGAAATGTAAGATCAGAAACCCTAATATTTCTTTTGCACTTACTTAAATCAGGCACAACTCTAAATGGCAATTCTGGTGCCTGGGGCAAGCACTGCACAAAAGTTGCCTGGGGTAAGCAGCACAAGAGGTCTCTCAAATCAGCTGTTAAAGACAAATTCAGTTTATTCGTGGGGAGAAGTTGGGGGAGAGATATTGGACCTCAGGGTACAGGTTCTATGTAGTGAGGCTCTGGGTTATCCTAAGGCTTCTATCAAGGAGGTCACCACTGGTGGGGGGGCGGGGAATAGGGTGAGAAGGAGCTGCGTTGGGCTAGGAAGGAGCCCACTTGGAGTTAAGCTGAGGAGGAATAGGGGTTTGGGGGAAGAGAAAGCACTGTTATCTGGTAGCTTCCTATTTTAACTATTCTTGCTAAGTGCTAAACTCAGTTGCTTCTAGATGCTGAAGGAGTACAAATGCTGCTAACACCCTTTAGGTTTTAGCACCCTTGGGCAGAGCTCCAATTGCCCTGCCCTAGTTATAACTCTGGCAATGTAGGCTCTGCCTACATTGAATTTTCAGTAAATGTGTCTAACTGATTAGTCTGTGGGGTTTTTATGGCTATTTCAAACCTTTCATATCTTTAAAGTGAAGCCTAAGGAGGACCAAGAATAGAAGAGCAGGATGTGGGCTTTTATGTTGCAACAGGGGGTTTAGATTAGATAAAGTGACCTCTCAATAATGAGGTTTGTTAGCTCAGGGTTGCTGAGGGAGATTCAATTCAATTCTGCAAGGGGCAATTTGAGTGCCTTCTCTGGGTCCTGATGCTATTTAAGGGCAGGAAAGGAGGCTGTAGAATAGTCTAGAATAGTTTATGAGGCCCTTTTAGACTGATTTTTATGTAGCAGTTGAACTAGTTGTGGAGAGAAGGAAGTGGTTTAACTGGAGAGGAAATATATGCATAAGGAATAGGTATGAGCCAAAGCATAGAATGGCTGGTTTAAGGTGGAAGAAGAAGTGGGTAAGCTCTGATTCACATGCAGTCTGAATCTCACCAGAGCTGGCATTCATTAGGTATGCCAAGAAATCATTCCTCGGGCTCAGATGAATTATCAGAGGTTTGATGGTCTCACTACTATTCAGGTCACAAAAATTTCCTGTCTTTTATTTTTTCTTTTTGGAGGGGGAAAGGCAAGGCAATTGGGGTTAAGTGACTTGCCCAAGGTCACAGGCTAGTAAGTGTTAAGTGTCTGAGGCCTGAGGTCAGGCTTTAACTCAGCTCCTCCTGACTGCAGGGCCAGTGCTCTATTCACTGTGCTACCTAGCTGCCCCCAAAGTTCCTGTCTTTAATTTGGAGTGCTCTTAAATAGCATTTTCTTGGACCTCTGACTTGAACCTGGACATTGGGAGGGTATCCATTCCTTTCCTCTGAGAGAAATGAGGCAAGCAGAGTAGTGTTGATAATACTGTGGTTAATTTAAAAGATTATTTTAAAAAAGAGATGTGAAATAGAGATCCAAGTTTTGATATATAAAGTCCTCTTTTTCTGTTCTACTTTGTCTATATTTATGCTCCTAATAATAAAAATATTAATTATTTTCCAAAAAGTCCTCCCTGAGAACATATTCCAAGACTGTCTTTAGTTTCTTAGTTCAGGGACTTGCAACTCCCAGGAATTTAATTTAATAGAATAAGCATGTATGAAGAGCCCACTGGGCTGTGTGCAGAGCGCTGTGCTAGCTGGGGAGATATTTAGGCGACACAGTCACTGCCTTCATGAAGCTGATAGTCCAATAGGGAGGCCTGTTGTCATCATCAACTTTCAGCTGTTCAGTTGTGTCCAACTCTGTGACACCATTTGGGATTTTCTAGGCAAAGACACTGGAGTGCTTTGCCATTTCCTTCTCCAGTTCATTTTACAGATGAGAAAACTGAGGCAAACACAGCTAGTAAGTGTCCGAGGCCAAACTTGGACTCAGGAAGATGAGTATTCCTGACTCCAGGCCCAGAACTCTGTTCACTGTGGGGGAAAGTGGAGATAGAGCCGAAGAGACATGGCCAACTGGGAATCCCATGGAGCTCTTCTGAGAGAGATGTTGATTGAGTTGGGTTTAAAGGATGGGTAAGAATTCAACAGATACAGTGGAAGGTTGGGACAGGGAGATTCTTGACAGAGAAAATAGTGATGGTTATGGAGGTAATAAAATGTTAGGTAACAATTAGTTCAATTTAAGCAGAGAGCACAATATAAGGAGAATGTTATTAGATGAGGCTGGAAAAGTTAAGGATGGCTTGAATGCCAAACAATTGAAGGGTATTGAGCAAGAAATTATTCTTTTATGTCCAATGAAACTCTGCTACAATGTAAGTCATTTCCTATGGTTCCATCCTCAATGGACATAGAGAAGAGCTGGTCAGCATACCTCATATAATGGGTCCTGGAATTCTTTAAGATAATCTTCTTTCCTTTGGTTAGTTATTAGTTGGTGACTCCTAACATCATTCATATGTAGCTTTGTTGAACTATCCTGACACAGAATTCGATGGGCCCTGAAATAAATTGTTCATTAGTCATCTCTCATTTAGGCATCTCTCTCTCTTTCTCTCTGTCTCTCTGTCTCTGTCTCTGTCTTTGTCTCTGTCTCTCTCTCACATTCATTTCAGCTCTGCTTTTGAATACTTTCATAGCCTTAGGTAAGCAAGCCACTCCTTTCTGCCTCACCTGAAAAATGAGGGTATGGGGTTAGAATCAGAGGTTCTCAATCTGTGGGTTATGTTCAATTTGTAACAATGAAAATACATCCTGCATATCAGATTGATTCATAACAGTAGCAAAATTACAGTTATGAAGTATCAACTAAAATAATTTTATGGTTGGGGGTCACCACAACATGAGGAACTGTATTAAAGGGTCACGGCATTAGGAATGTTGAGAATCACTGGGTTAGATGATCTCTAAGGTATCTTTCAGATCAGAATCTATACTTGTACAGTTTCTGAATAACAGTGTATGCATGTCCTCAGCGGGGGACTGGGGGTGTGCTGGGCAGTGACAGAGGCTATTGGATTTTGAAGAAGGTATCAGAGACTCTTTTGGCTGTTCTCTTGTGATCGTGTCTACTTTGATTGGCAACTGAAGCTGTTTCAGTTCTCAAAGAAGCCTTCTTTGGTGGAGAAGTGACCTCCCATGTTCCCTGGACCCTGGCCAGGTACCAATGGATCACGCGATTCCTGAAAGATCAGCCAACTTGAAATGGACCTGATAATTTTCAGAGGATCTCAGACTGAGCCAGTTAGAATTTCTGTTCTAAAATTAATCTTTGCTCTCAGCAGCCACCTCTAAAAACAAACCCCAGGGGAAAAAAAATGTAAGCTCCCCTTCCCAGAGGGCAAATGGGTTTTGTGTAGCTGTGGTCTGGAGTTTCTTCAGTTCTCGAATGCCATCCTGATCAGACGTTTGTCTGAAAGAGGAGCTGGAGACATACAGTTTTCCTTCTGCTTTCCCTCTTTTCTTTTTCTCCCTTTTAACTGCAAGAGAGCTATTTTTATGACCTAGAGTTTCATTTCTCAAAAGGAGAACGGCAGGAGGTGGGTATATGAGCGATGTCTTCAGCTCACATTAGGAGAGTCTGGGTGCAAATTAAATCTGGAATACAGACAGCTTTTTTTTTTTTTCCTTAAAGAGGATTTGAATTTTCAGCCAGATTCAGTAGCAAAACCAAAGGCAAATATCAGATTCCATTTCCTTCCCACTGGGTTTTCCAAGTGTTTTCTTGCATTTTAATAGATTAGACATTGTTCTTTCCCCTGTATGTTAATGTGCCCAAAGATGCCAGAGGAGTGAAAATGAGCCCCTGCCTCCAGGTTTGTCCCTGTGGTCTCTTACATCTAGGCTACCATCTGCTGCATGAGAGTCAGTGTGGCATTAGGTCTAGATGCTAGATCACAGCATCTTTAGAATTGAGAGAAATATTCAAAGGTATTTTTCCCTCTGTTCAATTCAGTTAAGCAATTGACCACATTATTAGAATGAGAGGTAACTGATAGATGGTTCATATGATCTCTGAGTTTCCTTGGAATGTCTAAAGAACTTGAGGAAGGACCCCAGCATGTTGGGTAGAGCCTTCCCTTCCTTAAGCTATAGGGGAACGTGGACAAGCTTTACACAGTGGGTTGGCCTGGATGGGTGACAATCTGAACCAAAGAAGGGAATACCCACATTGATGAGATTCCAGAACCATTGACTTATTGAGAGACTGTATAAGAGATTGTGCTTGGCACTGGAGATACAAAGACGAAATGGCACAGACCTTATAATCAAGGAGATTATGATCCAGTCATCTAATTGGAATAAGAGAATATGTGTAGATAAACAAACTGCAGTACAAGACAAAGTATAAAGGAGAGGTCCAGGAAAGGGACTCTGAGAAAGTTGAGGAAGGAATTTGGGGGTGTAGAGGATTTTGAGGGTATCAGGAAAGGCTTTGGTAGGGTCACTAGGAAAAAATACCATTGGTAAAAATGCCAT
Source organism: Pseudochirops corinnae (assembly GCA_028646515.1). Classification (NCBI taxonomy): domain Eukaryota; kingdom Metazoa; phylum Chordata; class Mammalia; order Diprotodontia; family Pseudocheiridae; genus Pseudochirops; species Pseudochirops corinnae. The sequence goes on along the minus strand of JAQQSV010004100.1, from coordinate 10,110 downwards.
TTTTTTATTGGTCTCTATTGTCAGTTTCTAATATTACTCTATGGTACTTTATCTTTGGGCTTGTCTTGTTCAACTTTTTTTTTTAAATCAATAACCTGAGTGAAGAAGTAAGTGGTAGAATGTTTGTCATATTTGAAGATGACACCAAGTTGGGAGGGATAGTTAGTTGTAAGATTGAATATAAAAAAAAGATTAAAAAATTTAATACTGGATGTCCCAAAAGTCTTAGTGCAGTTCTCAGCTTTAGTTGCTCAAGACTGCACCAAGACTTTTGGGACATCTGGAGTTGAATTCCTTTAAAAACTAAGAGAGTTATTATTAAAAATTGAAAAAATAATTATTAAGAGAAATTAAAGTTTATTTTTTAAATAAATGGTGTTAATTTATTTTAATAAAGCTACTAAAGCTTAAAACTCCACTAAGATTTTTGGGTCATCCTTTATTAAAAGCCTTTGTAACTTAAAACTTCACTAAGACTTTTGAGGGACCCTGTAGGGACGATATTTATATATAATACTTTAAGATTTACACAAATACTTATCCATTTAGTATCTAAATATTTATCTAAAAATACTTATCTAAAAATATTATCTCCTTTGAGCCTCCTAATAACCCTATGAGGTGGATGCTATAGTTACCCCCATTTTACAGATAAGGAAACTGAAGCACTTGCTAATAAAGATCACATAGCTAACATGGGCAGAGGCAGAATTCAATCCCAAATCTTCCCAACTTCAGTTCTGGTGCTGGATGGATCTACCAGGTCACACTGCCTCCTAAATAAATGAATTTTCCTGCATGTTGGTTGAATGGAGAAATCTTCATTAACAGTAGTTTATGTTTTTTTTTTTTAAAAAAAAACCCAGTTTTAGTTGACTGCAATCTCATTATGACTCAACAGTGTAATGTGGCTGCCCAAAATGCTAATGCAATCTTAGGCTATATTAATAGAAACATCGTATCTAGAACCAGGGAGGCAAGTGACATTCCTTCTGTATTCTTCTCCAGCTAGAGCTAATATGAGATGTTGTCTTCAGGTTTGTATATTTTGTTTTAAGAGAACACAAGAACACTGACAAACTGTGGCCACCATACAGAAGAGGGAACTCATATAGTGAGTGAGGCAAACGGTCCGGAAACTATGTCATATGGGGAGACATTGAGGGAACCAAGATGACTATTCTGGGGGAAAAAAAGGAAACTTAAGGTTGGACCTGATAGCTGATTTCAAATATTTGAAGGAATGTCATGTGGAAGATATATTTTGTGTTATTCGAGGGAGAGCTAAGACAAGTGTCTGGAACAGGGTGGAGAACCTGTTGCCTTCTAGGTACTTGGGTGTGGCCTTTTGCCTGAGTCCAAGTTTAACAAAACAATTCCTTTTATTAAGGGGATTTGTTCTATGAAGTTTGGATTCAGTCAAAGGGCTGCACATGAGGACCTAGAGGGTCACACGTGGCCCTGAGGCAGCAGGTTCCCCACCCCTAGTGTGTAAGCTACAAGGGTACAGATATCTGCTCAGTGTAGAAAAAAGCTTTCTAACCGTTATGGCCATCCAGAATGGAATGGCTTGCCTTTTGACTGGAAATATTCAAACACAATCCAGATGACCACCTGATAGGGATGTCCTAGGAAGGTCTCTGCTATACTATTTCATTTGGTAATCTCATCACCTCCCATGAATTTAATTATTATATCTATGCCGTAGATTCTCAAATCTACCTTTCCTGCTCCAATTTCTCTGAAGACCTCCAGTGTCAGAAGACGGAAAGTTAAATTTCCCTTCCACTTTAAGAATAACTAATCTAACTTCCAGCCAACGCCAATGGATAAGATAAAGGGATGACCATGAAGTTCTATACTCTAGTGTGTCTGTTTTCACCTGGGTAACTCTAAAAATTGTTTTGGTTTGGTAAGTATGGTCTCAGACATGTTCCAGAGTCTGCTCAAACCAGTTAAGTTGAAATGATAGTTAAATTTTCAGTGTGAACATTTACACCTCAGAAAGTTTGATTGATGTTTTGTTGATTGCCCAGACTTAAGAAAGTGATGGAGAATGTGTTTAATAATGCAGATTAAACTTTGAAGTATGTCATGCCTTTTGGGAAAGTCAGCTGTTAAACACCTATCAGCCCACCCCTATGTAGTCTCCAAGCAATCCTAGAATCCTTACACTGACAAGTATGTCGTCAATCATTCAATAAGCATTTTTGGAACACCTACCATGTGCCAGCTAAATGATGAGAATACAAAGAAAAAGACTTCGAGGAACTCACAGTCTCACATGGGGGACAACATGACTTTTTTTCAAACCTCATTCTCCTTGATGTTTCAGCAGCCTTTGACATTGTCGATCACTCCTCCTTGGTACTGTCTTCTCTCTAGGTTTTCAGGGCACCACTCTCTCCTGGTTCTCCTCCCACCTCTCTGACAGCTCCTTCTGGGTCTCCTTTGCTGGATCCCCCTCCAGGTCATGCCCTCCGAGCATAGGTTCTGTCCTCTTCTTCTGCCCTCTTCTCTTCTCCCTCTATACTATTTCCCTTCTCCTCAGCTCCCACAGATCTAATTATCTTCTGTATGCTGCAGATCCTCAGATTCACCTTTCCTGCCCCAATCTCTCTTCCGACCTCTGATCTCACATCTCCAATTGCCTTTCAAACCCCTCAAACTGCACGTCCAGACTTCTTAAACTCAGTGTGCCCAAAAAAGAATTCATTTTCTTTCCCTCTAAACCCTCCCCACCTCCTACTCTCCCTATTATTGGATAGGGCAACACCATCCTCCCTGTCCCTCAGGCTCACAATCTAGGAGTCCTCTTGGATTCCTCACTATCTCTCACCCCATATCCAAGCTGTTACCAAGGTCTATTTCACCTTTGTAACCTCTCTTGTGTATACTCCTTTCTTTCCTGTGAAACAGGTGTGCTCTGGTGTGGGCCCTCATCACCTCACACTTTGATTACTACAATACCCTGCTGATGGGTCTGCCTGCCTCAAGTCTCTCCCCACTCCAATCCATTCTCCATTCAGCCACTAAAATGATTTTCCTAAAACACAGGTCCAGAAAGTGGAAAGGGCAGTGGGCTTGTAGTTGAAAGGCCTGGGTTTGAATCCCACCTCTGACACTTATTAGCTATGTGACCCTAGACAAGTCTTTTAATTCACAAAATCTTTTATCAACAGATGGAGATAATTCCCAAGGTTGTTGTGAGGATCACATTCAATAATGCATGTAAAGTGTTTTGCAGTTTCTGAAAGCACTATCCTAAAATCAGTTAGTGTTATTATATCACTTCCCTACTTAAAAACAGAAAAGACTTTCTGTGGCTCTCTATTGCCTTTAGATGAGATACAAACTCCTTCTTTCCCTGGCATTCAAGGCACACTGTAGTATGATTCCTATCTACTTTTCTAGTCTTCTTTCATGTTGTTGTTGTTCAGTCATTTCAGGTCTGACTCTTCATGACCCCATTTGGGTTTTCTTGGCAAAGATAACGGAGTGGTTTGCCATTTCTTTCTCCAGTTCTTTTGACAGATGAGGAAACTGAGGCAAACAGGGTTAAGTGACTTGCCTGGGGTCACATAGTCAGTGCGGCTGAGGTTGGATTTGAACTCAGGTCTTTCTGACTCCAGGCCTGGCACTCTATCCATTGTGCCACCTAGCTGCCCTTTACATGACATATTCAATAACAAAACATGAATAAATTTCAGGCCAAACTGAAAGTATAATGTAAACCAATCCCTGCTGATGGAACTAACTGTTCCTTAGATATATCACGCATCGATTTAATTTCCTAATCTGGCACCAGATTTCGTGTCTTGTTCTTTTGAAATAATTTGTGTAGTTCATAGAATTTGCATCTGAGGAGACTTTAGAGATGATCAAATCCAACCCCCTCATTTTATAGGCAAGAAAATGAGGCTCCATTTAAATGATTTGCTCAGGTTCATAGAGTCTGAAGTGGAATTAAAAAAATAACAAGTAGCTCATATATAGTGTTGTTATCTCATTTGATTATCACAACACTGTGAGGAAGGTACGGTAATACTCCACTTTATATTTGGAGAAATTAAGAATGAGAGAAGTTAGGTAACTGCCCAGGTAATTAATTTCTGAGTCAATAACAGGAATTCCTGACTCAAGTATTCTATCCCATATACCATGCTATCCCTACTATCTTCTATTACTACTACTGCCTTAGTCTAAGTCCTTACTACTTAACACCTAGATTAATCACATCAATTACTTCTAGTCTCTCCCATAGTACATACACTGCTACCAGACATATCTTCCTAAAATCCCACTTTCATCATGGCACTTCTCAAGTTCAATATCTTCTTACTGCCTAAGATCTCAAAGATGAACCCTTTTGCCTTTCAAGAAACCTCCATTATCTAAACTCAGTATACCAAGTCAACTTTATTTCTCATTACTCCAACTCCTCTTCTCCTTTTGCTTCCTTCAGTTAGACTTTTCCTCATTTTTACACACTTTCTCTCTCTCATACACACACACACACACACACACACACACACATTCCCATCTGTGTGCTAGCCCTGGTTTTCTTAACGAATGAAAGTCTACTTCTCTTCTCTTTTGAAGTCAGTGATTAATAAAGACTCTTGGGTTAGCTCATTGACTTTGTTCTTTAAACTAGATTGTCTTTGAACCAGCATGAAAAAGGAAGGGAGCTGCCTGTTCTTCAGTTTGCAAAGGATACTTCTTACAGGGCCATATCTTCTGTTTCAGCATTCCTTTCTGATATCATGGAAGGGCTGCATTCTCTACTAGAACAATGTGGCCTCTAGGGGACTTTTGGTGCCAAAGAAAGGGCTGCACCCAAGTTTTCACTGGTTAGATCTATTGTTTCCTTTGTTGGTTCACCCTGAATAAGAAAGAAACAGGGAAAAAAAAATTCTCTCCCCTGGTCCTGCTCGAGATTCCAAATTGGAGTCAGTTTCTGTGACACACTGAGTGCAGATGCTTTGGGCATTATGAATTCCATCAGTCAAAGATTCTGGCTTTGGGCCTGTCATCTGGTCACTAACCCTGGTCAAAGGAAAAAGGTAGCAGCAAATAAGAGATGAAAAGTATTTGTAGTGTTCTTCTGAACTGGTCATCATTGATCCACAAAATCCAAAGCAAGGAAAAGCTCCCACAGGGCCAGGGAATGATGGCACCTCTGAATCTTCAGACCTGCAGACTTTTCAGGGAAGGCTCATCCTGTCCCATCGCCTCCTGGGCCTTCATCCCAATCAGTCAGTAAACAATTACTAAGCACCTACTACAAGCCAGTCACTCTGCTATTTCAGATACAAAGAAAAGCAAAAAAATATGTCCCTGTCTTTGAGGAACTCTCCCTTCTAAGCCTCCTGAAGGAACTTCCTCCAAACTCAGTAAAACATGTTAATAACAGTTCACATTGACATGTCGCTTCTTAGTTACAAAGCACATATAACAAGTAACCCAGGGAAGTGGGTAGTGCAGGCATTAATATAACCATTTACAGATGATGAAGCAGGTTCAGTGAGGAATGCTAGACTATGCTAGACCCTGGGTTGAAAGGAACTGCTTTCTTTACTGAGAAAAAGGAGAGCTGTGAATTTTAATCTTGCTTCCAAAATGGAGAATTGTCCAAAACATCAGACCCAGGGGAAAAGAGGTTGAAAAATACTTTTTCAACTGGCTCAAGAGGATAGGGGAACCAATGTCCTTGAACACGAAAACCTGCTTCTAATCTGGGTTTGGAAATAACCAGTCTCCTATATTCTTAAGTTGAATGTGAGGAAACTGCTGTTTATTTGTTTTATGCACTGGTCTGCTGAAATGTGTGTTGAAATGTTTAGAAAAGGGTCATAGCCCTTTAAAAATGGTTTTCAGATATTTCTTTTCTCTGCTTTCTCCCCCTTTGTCTGTCTTTCTTCCTCTGTCTCTCCCTCTGTTGATCTCCCTCTATCTGTCTCTGCTCTGTCTCCCCTTCTCTCTCTCTCTCTCTCTCTGTGTCTTCCTCTGTCTGTCTTTCCCTCTGTCTTCCTCTGTCTCTCCCTCTGTCTATTTGTCTCTCTCACATCAGCCAACTGAGTCTAATTGTGTCCCCTACCTGCAAGATCAGCATAATATAGGGAAGAACACTGAATCTGGCATCAGAAGCGGTACGAACTTCTGACCTTTATTAGCTATGAAAGTTGAATATCTACTTCACTGTCCTGATATATACTGCGGAGAACAATATCTGTATTACTTAATTTACTAGGTCATTCACATGATCAAATTAGAAAACACTCTACAAATTTCGGCTACCATCATCCTCTCCAATAAAGGGAGCAAAGTCAGCCTTAGAGTCAGGGTTCAAGGCTTGCCTCTGACACATACTAACAGGGTGACTCTGGGAAGGTTACTTAACTCTCAAGGGTTATAAGGACTCTAAATTGCCCTTCTCAGAGAATTTTCTATACTATAAGTTCCCTTTGCTGATAAAACCATAGATCAAGAACAAAAAAAGTTTTGTCAGATCCACTTATACCCTAGGGACAGTTCTAGACAAAGGAGGTCATAAGCACTTTCTAGCACTTTCCAGACATGGTTGGCTCAGAAACAATAGCTCTTTTTGCATCTGGGATCCTGTGCCTTAGGGTCTCTCTCTGTCTAGCTTGTGGCTGCTCTTGTACAGATCCATACCTGGGATCCTTCTGGGCTTCCCTTACTTCAACTTCCCTTACTTACTTCATTTGTTGCCTAGTTCCTTCATTCCTAACTTCTGACCTTCTGCTAAATCCTGATATTCAGGATTTTTATCTCTTCCATTGCTGATATGGAGTTGACTTTGACTCTCCACTCAGCGCTTGCTCCGTTTTCTGTCTGGTTCTTGGCACAACACTAGATTGATTATTCTTGTCCTGGGTACTTGACCTGCCTCTGTGACCCAAGAAGGACTACATTTCTTTGTACAAGCAAACTCCAAGATACTTCATAGCTCAGTAAAGAAATAGATTTAATGCTCTCAGCATTGTGCTATTATCTGTTAGGAAGGAGAATAAGGGGCAAGCAAGTGAACTGCTGAAGGAAGCTTTGACTGGTAAAAGTGTCACTAGGGAGTCAGGCAGCAGATATAAATAAAGAGGATGCATGCTTTTGTCTTCTTTCTTCTCTCCCTAGGGGTGGCTCAGGCCTTGAAGGGAATAGGGTGAAGCGCCCAGGCCTTTAGCTGAGAACGTGTAAGGACAAATATGCCCTTTCTTTGGGGGACTTGGAATCAGGGTGCACCATTGGTACAATAAGAAATAAAAAGGCACGAGGGAGGCTATTGGAGCTGAAAGTAGGCAATTAGAAGTGACATGAGCGCATTTAACACACTCTCTCAATGGCATAGAAACAGCTAGGTGGAGTACTAGGTAGAGCATCGGGCTTGGAGTCAGGAAGATTCATCTTCCTGAGTTCAAATCTGTCGTTAAACACTTACTGTGTGATCCCGAGCAAATCACTTACTACTGTTTCCTGATCTATCAAATGGACTAGAGAAGGGAATAGCAAACTACTCCAGTATCTTTGCCAAGAAAACCTCAAATGGGGTCACTAAGAGCTGGACAGAACTGAAAGGACTGAACAACCTCAATCCCTAAGGACAATTAGAGAAGGCAGGCAGGTAGTCTCCCCAAAGACATGAAAGGCAGAGAACAGGGTCATACACACACACACAGACACACACACACACACACACAGACATACACACACACACACACACACACACACACTAATGTCCTTTAAGATTAACCTTCCATCTACATTCTCTCTCTGTCTCTCTCTCTCCCTTCTTCTCTCCCTCCCTCACTTTATCTTTCATTCTCTCTCTGTATACTTGTGTATATATAATACGTATACAGTATGTTTGTAGTAAAAATATTATGAGCAGTACTTTTTGTAGCAGCAAATACTGGAAAGAAAATGGGTGCCCATTGATTGGTAAGCAATTGGACAAATTGTGAAATATAAATGTAATTGCATTGAAAAAAATGATGAATGTAATGAATTTAGAGATACTTGAGAATCCTGGTATGAGCTAAAGTGGAGTGAAGTAAACAGAAGCAGGAAAAGAACTTCCACCATGACCACAATCATGTAAAGGAAGACAACTTGAAAGGACTTCAGAACTCTGATTAATGTAGTGACTAATCCTGGCTGAAAAGAACTGACAGCGAAACACTCCTCCCATCTCTTGGCCAAGAGCTGGCCAGCTACAGGTAAGCAATGAGGCATATATTTTCACACACATCCAAAGCGTTTTTGGACACATTTGTTCCACCTAATCGTACTTATTTGTTAAAAGGGAGGGTTCTATTTGGTTGAGGGGAGTCATTGAGAAATAACAATGATATAAAAAAGAACATAAATAATTTTTTAAAATCTAGTAATCACAGGCTTTTGACTACCTGGATGGAGGTGGATGGGGAGGAAGAGAGCTAGGGCTGAAATGGCAAGCTCTGAAGCCAAGAAAGCTCTGAAGGCTGAATTGCGAAGGGCTGAGCCAAGAGCCAGATAACAACAGTTAGTAGACTTTTGCCTCTAAGAAAAAGTTCATAGAAATTTGCTTATTTATTAGTCTCTAAGTAGCAATGGTTCTCAACTTTCTGTAGTATGAGGATCCATTTTAAAGATATGATCACACGCCTCCACTTTTCTTGTGGACATCTCAAACTGGACATCCCCTGGGCATCTTAACTCCACAGGTCCAATAGAGAGCTCATTTATTTTTTCCCCAATTCTGAACTTCCTATTACTGTGGAGGCCACCATCATCTTGCCAGTTACTCAAGTTGGAAATCTCAATATCAACTTTGCTATGTGGGGGTCACTCTCATTCACCCCACATGTCTGATCTGTCACCAAATCTTGTCATTTACCTTGATGACATCTCTCTTGTACATCCCCTTCTTTCCATTCACACTGTTAACACATTAGTGTTGGTTCAGGCCCTCATCACCTCCCACCTGGATTTCTTCAATTCGGGTCTGTGTCAAGTCTCTTCTCAAGGCATCCTCTACTCCCCTGACAGTGGTTTGGTTTTTTTTTTTCTCTCTCCTAAAGCTTAGGTCTGACCATGTGCCTCCCTGCTCAGTGAGCTCCAGTGGTTTCCTGTTACCTCAAATATAAAATATAAAATTCAAGGTTTGACATTTATGGTCCCTTCTTACACCTTTCCAGTCTTCTTCCACATCAGTCCTTTTCACAAACCCCTCTATCTAGCTACACCAGCTTACTTTCTGTTTGTTGTATAAGATACTCCATCTCCCTTCTCTAGCCTTTGCACTAGCTGTGCCAATGTCTAGAAATCTGCTATGGTGGATGCAATTTAGCCTTGGAATCAGGAAGAACTGGGTTTGAGTTCTGCCACTGACACATACTACCTGTGAGACAATGAGTAAGTCATTTAACCTGCCAAGTCCAGATACCTCTCTAAAAGTATATTGCATTGCTAAACTGCTTTGGTAGAGGGAGTTTTCACAATGGGAATTTCCCAAACCAGATGAAATCATGGGTTCAGACCAAACATATGTGTTATCTAATTATCTCTGAACATTTGTTTCTTCCCTTGAGGAAAGGGACTGTTTCCATTTTTTTTCTTTGTGTCTCCAGCCCACAAGTGCACAGTGTCTGGTTTATAGCAGATTTTTTTTTTAAATAGAAAGGGATGATATTTCATTTTATTTGCAGTTTTAAAAATTGATTTATTTACTTTTAGTTTATAAGATTCAGTTCCACAATCCCTTGAGTTTCAAATTTTCTCCTCTCCTTCTCCCCTTTTGCCCTCCATGGCAGCATGCAATCAAGTACAGGATCTGTAAATACTTTCACATTGGACATGAGTCTGGTTGTATAGAAGGGTTGTAACCAATGGAGTGAACCATGGGAAAGAAGAAACAAAACCAAACATGGAAAAGAATGATAGCATGTAGATTGCTTCAGTCTCTGTTTAAACTCGGTTCTTTCTAGATCTTTCCCTGAATGTAGATATCTCCTTCCATCCTGAGACTTTTAGAGTTGTCTTACAACTATGCGTTGCTGAGAAGAGTCCAGTTTATCAAAGTTGGTTGTCACACATATGATGTGTCTGTCA
>JAQQSV010004099.1:0-14921 GCA_028646515.1 Pseudochirops corinnae | reverse complement strand
GCAGATCCTATACATGATTGCACGCCACCATGGGGGGGGGGGGGAAGGGAGGGGAGAAAATCTGAAACTCAAGTGATTGTGGAACTGAATCTTGTAAATTAAAAGTAAATGAGTAAATAAAAATTTAAAAAAAAAAAAAAAGATTTGCCTTAACTGGTAGACTCTAAAGGAGACTAGGTATCTGTGATGCTTGCATTGGACAAGCGGGCCAGAATAATCTGACACAGAGTGAGTCTACACTAGATAATTCTCGGCTACCTCATGGAGACAAGATGGGTCTTATATACAGAAAGATTGTGGGAGGGATCTAGGGATGGTCTAGAGGAAGAGTTTGGGGAGGGTCTTCAGGAGGAGTCAAATGAGTTCAGACTCCAATAATGAGATTAAGAGTGGGAAACAGCTGAAGACTACCAGGAGATGACAGACAATGGAAGGCTAGATTAGTTTAAGGGTAACAGATTTGGGTATAGATATTTTTGGAGGATCAAGGGTGGGAAGTAGCAGGACAATGGAGGGCTAGGCTAGTATGAGTAAGAGATTTGGGCCTGGCTATAATGAAAGGGTTATGGCCTCAGGAAAATGTCTCATCAAGTGGGAAGATTCAATCATAGTTCAAGGGGTTTTCCAGAGCCCTATACCATCTTTACTAGTTGTTAGTCTTACGTTTTCAAAGAGAATCTATGACATCATAGTTTTTTACTCCATTGTGAGTTGGATTTAAGGGAGGTAGAGTTGCACAGACTCACTTTCCCTTCCAGAGTCATCAAAGTCCAGTGGCAAGACAAAAGTCTGGACAGCTGGCAAGAGAAAAGCAATAACATTCCAACTGCACAATGTTACACCAACACAATGTCATGCCAACAACATATTGGCATCACAATGTCATGCCAATGTTAGGTCAAGAGAAAAGGGCAGAAAACATTTTTGTGTAAAGGAAAAGATTTATGTTCATTATTAAATGGTGTAAGATGTGGCTGTTAAAGATGAAGATCCATAGATCTGTAGCTAAGAAGCAACAACAAAAGAACCTTGTTTTAAAATGTGCTACTAAGGGGCTGCTAGGTAGTACAGTGAATAGAGCACCGGCCCTGGAGTCAGGAGGACCTGAGTTCAAATCCAGCCTCAGACACTTGACACACTAGCCATGTGACTTTGAGCAAGTCACTTAACCCCAATTGCCCTCCAAAAAGCAAAAAATAAATAAAATAAAATAAAATAAAATAAAATAAAATAAAATAAAATAAAACACGCTACTAATATATATGTATGAAGAAAGCTTTCAGACAAGATTTGGACAAACAAATCTGTAGTATATGACACAGAGATTCAAGTCCCTTTGTGAATGATGTAAGATGATACCTCACTTGTATGTTTTAAGTAGGCAGGGGAAGATCTTTTATTTATTAGAAACCAGATAAATGAATGTATAAGAACAGTTTCAAGGTACTAAAGTGGTAAATGTTCATGGTGAAGCCTTTAAGAGCTATAAGCATGATGTGTATTTCAGTTCATTTGTAAGTAACTCCTTTTTTTGACTGAGGGTAAAACTTTTTAAAAATCACATAAACATCTGGAGATTGAAGTATGATTTTTTTTTAAAGGACTACTGATTTGACAGAAGTTTGGGAAGTTGTGAATTTGTAAGTGAAACAGGAATCTCTGAGAACCAAGAGGCTCCCATTAAATGTATAAGACCTAGGAAGACCCTATAGGCAGAAAAACCTGGCATGGGAACCCAAGGGGGAGAAATGAAGGAGGACTTCAAAGTTGCTCAGGTTCTAGCGGTTAATTCACAGTAGGCTTCAGCTGAGTGATTCTCAATTGCTGAGAGAGATAATTGATTTCTTTGGCCAAGAGCTTTAGTGACAACTATTACCCTTCAATGCCACCTTCTCCCTTCTCATTCTAAAGATGAAGAAATTGATGTCCACAAAGGTAAGGTGACTCACTCATGGACACACACAGAGCATTAATGGCCAGTCTGAGAAAGTCTTTCTAACAATTAGAAATAGATTGAAGTGAAATCTGGGAAAGTAGTAGGTTACCCCCTCTTAGAGATCTTTTAAGCAGAGCATAGATTACCATTTCTCAAGTATATGATGTTGATGGAATTATAAATACAAAATATAAAAAAGAAACTATTAGAAGTAAATCTCTCAATGATTAAAGGATAATGGCTATCATGATTGTACAGAATTATATCTTGACTGACAGCTACATCTGCATAGCATTTTAAAACTTGATTTTGGTGACTATGAAATGAATTAATTACTTCTATCAAAACAGTTTCAAGAAAAGATAATTAGGGAAGGTAAAGATAAAGTTAATAAAAGAAGATGAAAGGGAAGTGGTGCATGAAAAAAATAATCTATACATTATACACAAGTAAATGGAGGCCCAGGAATGTGAAGTAATGAAGTAAGGCAACATAGGGGAAAAAGCAGCAGAACCAGGTGCTTTGACTCCAAATCTAGCACTTTTCTCACTATGCTTTATTACTTTTCTAATCCACAAACATCAACATTTTATATGATTTTGATGATTTTTTAAAAGTTTTACCCTCAGTCAAAAGAAGAAAACAAACAAAATAAAAGAATATAGAAAGAAGTGTAGTAAACCATTTATTTCTATGAACTAAATGAATGCATCGAAATTCACCTTTGATCAAGGATATGGACAGATAGGTTTTAGAGGAAGAAATTAAAGACATTTATAAGCATATGAAAAAATGGTCTAAATCATTATTGATTAGAGAAATGAAGATCAAAACAACTCTGAGGTACCACATCTCACTGACCAGACTTGCTAAGATAACAAAACAGAAAAATGATAAATGCTGGAGAGGATGTGGAAAAATTGGAACACTAATGCATTGTTGGTGGAGTTGTGAACTAATCCAACCATTCTGGAGAACAGTTTGGAACTATGCCCAAAGGGCTATAAATAAGTGCATGTCCTTTGACCCAGCAATACCACTATTCCAAAGAAATCACAGAAGTGGGAAAAAGACCCATATGTACAAAAATATTTATAGCAGCTCTTTTTGTGGTAGCAAAGAATTGAAAGCCAAGGGGATGCCCATCAATTGGGGAATGGCTAAACAAGTTGTGGTATATGAATATAATGGAATACTATTGTGCTATAAGAAATGAGGAGCAGACAGATTTAATAATAACTTGGAAAGACTTATATAAACTGATGCTGAGTGAGGAGAGCAGAACTAGGAGAACTTTGTACACAATTACAGACACATCGTATGTGTGAGGACTAAGTTTGATAGACTGGACTCCTCTCAGCAATACAAGGTTAGAAGACAACTACATAAGACTCATGAAAGGGGTATCCACAACCAGAGAAAGAACTACAGAGTCTGCAGATTGAAGCAAACTATTTGCTCTCTCTCATTTGTGTTTTGTTTTGTTTTATCCCTTCTTTTTAATTGTTCAGCCTGTTGGTTATAATCCTTTACAACATGACTATCGTTCAACATGAAGGTATTTGTAGAACCTATATTTGATTACATGCCGCTATGGGAGGGAGGGTGGAAGAGAGGGAGGGGGAGAAAATTTGAAACTTAAGAGATTGTGGAACTGAATGTTGTAAATTAAAAATAAATAAAAAGACATCAATAATTTTTTTTAAAAAAGATTCACCTTTCATCAAAGCAAATCTGGGCAGATATCCCAAGGAGCCTTTAGTTTGAGGCTTAAAGGGATTAATCTAAACTCACTCTTCTGCCACTTTCTTATGTGGAATTTCAAACACCATTATGCCCAACAAATGTGAAACAGATACTGAAGGAGAGGGAGTGATTTTGGTAGGACTCAATTAACTATAGAAAGTACAGCATTTATTCAGCACTTCTACCCCAGTAGGGGCATGGCTCTCCCCAGCAGAGAAACCATTGTACTCCCTAGTGAGTAACTACCAAGTGGTTAAATGTTGTAGTTGATTGGAAATTAAATTTTTTTTCTTTTTTAAAAATTAATTAACTTGAGGCAGCCAGGTGGTGCAGTGAATAGAGTGCTGGCCCTGGAGTCAGGAGGACCTGAGTCCAAATCCATCCTCAGACACTCGACACTTAACTAGCTGTGTGACCTTGGGCAAGTCACTTAACCCCAATCGTCTTGCCTTCCTCCCTCAAAAAAAATTAACTTATTTATTTTTACTTTTCAACATTCACTTCCATTAGATTTAAGTTCTAAATTTTCTCTCCCTCTCTCCCCTCCCCCCACCTCAAGACAACATGCAATCTGATATAGGCTCTACATACATTCATATTAAATAGATTTTCACTTTAGTCATGTTGTAAAGAAGAATTAGAACCAATGGAAGGAACCACAGGAAAGAAGAAACAACAACAACAACAAATCAAAGAGAGCAAATAGTCTGCTTCGATCTGCATTCAGGCTCCATAGTTCTCTTTCTGGATGTCGATAGAGTTTTCCATCGTGAGTCTTTTGGAGTTGTCCTTGATCCTTGCACTGATGAGAAGAGTTGAGTCTATCCCAGTTAATCATTGCATGATGTTGCTGTTATTGTGAAAAATGTTCTCCTGGTTCTGCTCACTTCACTCAGCATCTGTTCATGCAAGTCTTTCCAGGTTTTTCTCAAGTCCACCTGCTCCTCATTTCTCATGGAACATTCACATACCACAACTTGTTCAGCCATTCCTCAACCGATGGGCATCCCTCGATTTCTAATTCTTGGCTACCACAAAAAGAGCTGCTATAAATATTTTTGTACATGGGAGTCCTTTTCCCGTTTTTATGATCTCTTTGGGATATATATATATATATATATATATATACATATTTATGGATATATATGTGTGTGTAGATATGTATCTAAATGTATGTATGTACATATCACATTTACATATATGTATGTATCAAAATGCATATATACATATATATATACGCACACACACACATTTAGACATCTACTTGTTGATAAGTCATTTTCAGTTGTGTCTGACTCTTTGTGACCCCTTTTGGGGTTTTCTTGACAAAGATACTGGAGAGGTTTGCTATTTCTTTCTCCAGCTCATTTTACAGATAAGGAAACTGAGGCAAACAAGGTTAAGTGAATTGGCCAAGGTCACATAGCCAGTAAATGTATGAAGCCAGATTTTAATTCAGATCCTCCTGACTCCAGGCTTAGATCTCTATCCACTGTGTCACCAAACTGCGGTGTGTGTGTGTGTGTGTGTGTGTGTGTGTGTGTGTGTGTGTTCTACACCTGGAGTTAGGAAGACCTGAATTCAAATCTAGCCTTAGACACTTAATATCTGTGTGAGCCTGGGTAAGTTACTTAACTTCTGCTTAACTGAGTTCCTTCATTTGTAAAACGGGGATAACAGTAGCACCTACCTCTCAGACTCGTGAGAATAAAGTGAAACAATATTTGCAAAGCACTTTGTAAGCCTCCAAGTCCTATAAACATTCCAGTTATTATTACCATCACCATAATTGTGTGTTTTTTATTGCTCCTTGGATATGTTCAGTAAAATTTAATCCTTTTAAGCTCCAGTTGCCAAATTCTATTATTGTGTGATTCAATTTTCTTTGTTGCATTGCTGTATTCATTGAGGACAATTTAAGCTAAAACTAATAGCATGTATATTAAAATTTTATAGTAGAGGTGTAAGGCTTTTGAGTTAAAGCTGTACTAGAGACTTCTGAGGTCAAGAGTACCTGAAGGAATTATCAACAAAACGATTTTTAAAAAATCACCGAATGGAACAGTGATTGTGCGGAGTTGTGACATTCTTAATAAACGTTGGGAGGAGGTGGACAGAGCTCGAATTGCAGTCTGCAGGATACTTGCATCAGCGCACATTCTGACATGTCTAAAGAAATGGAGTCAGTAGTAATGTCTGGCAACTAGTCACATAAACCCACTCCCCACCCCCAACTGAAAAAGAGGTGATAGAAATAAAATGCAAGAGGCAGCTAGGTGGTACAGTGAATAGAGCACCAGCCCTGGAGTCAGGAGGACCTGAGTTCAAATGTGACCTCAGACACTTGACATGTACTAGCAAGTGACCTTGGGCAAGTCACTTAACCCCAATTGCCTTGTCTTCCCCCCTCCAAAAAAGAAAGAAAGAAAATTCAAGACACCACTGTAAATTAGGGGAAGGCTATCTGAAGATGCTGTCTAATGCATTTATGCAGAAAAAAAGTTGACATCTAACAGTACAGAGTGATCTGTCTACAAGCCAGAGCAAGGCTTTCATCATCCCAAGTTACATTCCTTTTTAGGAGAGTTACATTCAGCCATCAATGAACGAACTGGAATCCTGGATAAGATATAACACAGATTTATCGAAAGAAGTAACAGATGACTAAAATGATGAAAAGGAGATTCCATAAAAATCCAGAGAGACCTGCTTTGGGTCTGGTGTGTGGTCAGATATCTGCAAACCCCAATATCTGAATCTGTATTTGAATGCCTGCAGACTACAGAAGCACTTTGGCATTGCAGAGAGCCTGAAGTAAGCTTGTACCAAATATGTCAACATTTGACATCCCTAGATTTTCATGGTGTGAGATTGAGAGGTTGCTTCAAAGGTTAGTAGTCAAGGGAGCTGTGAAATGAGAAGACACAAATGAATGAGACTGCTACAAGTAAGGACCAACATGGAGCAAGCAGATGCTGCTCTGAGACATGTAAGACACAGCCACAATTTTTTCAGTAAAATATGAGATGAGCTTCTCAGCTGGGAGAGAAGGTAGAGAAAGTCGGAGCAATAGGAGGTTTGAATTGGGATTAAAAGTTTCAGGAAAGCCCCCGCAGAGAGAGAATGGGACAGTGAGTTGAGAGGGGGCTTAGGAAGGATTGCTTAGCATCAGTGAGGGCCCAAGTAAGGTTATGTAATGAATTTATGGCAGACCCAGTCAGAACAGGTTGGATGATTTTTCTCTACCTCCATCAACAATCCCTTCCCTCAAATGAGTTTATGTTTTTTGTAAGAACTAGTTACATTATGGCCTCAAAAAGAAGATGTAGGAACAGTGGGTGGAAGCTGCCAAAAAAAAAAAAAAAAGCAGATTTCAGCTCTATAGAACAAAAAACTTCCTAACAATTAGAGTTGTCCAAAAGTGGAATCGATTGCTGTGGTAGGTTATAGGATCATAGATTTAGACCTGTAAAGGATCTTAAAGGTTGTCTAGGCCAATCCCTTCATTTTACTGATGAAGAAACTGAAAGGAAGACAGGTTGAAGTGTTTTGCCTAAGGTCAGAAAGGTTGTAATCATCAAAAAATCCTTCACATGTTGAATATCCCTTTGGGACCCTGGTCTTCCCTTTGTAATTAGGCAAAAGAGGTCTGATAATAAATTGAATAGGACACAGAGCTTTCCCAGAATATAGAGAATCCACGTACGTAGGCTAGAGGTCCACAGTGGTCAAGTCCAGCTTCCACTGAAAGCAGGAGAATGAATGGGAAGACTTCCCTAGTTCCCATATAACTCTTTATATGTAAGGATATCCTTTAAAGACCCTTCCAAATTTTGAGTAGATGCATTTATATATGAAAAGGGACAGAAACGTAGTTGAGCAGGTGAAGGTGAACATAACCTTGCCCCCTAGGCTTGGTATTATTTCTGAGCTTTTTTTTTCTTGCTCACTAATTTACATGGAAGAATGGAAAAGGCTTATATCTTGAGAACTGTTGTTTGTCCTTCAGCTGGAAAGAGGACCATGACATCAGGAAGGTGATGCCATTGCTGAGGTTTAGGGGTACTTGGACACCGTTGATGGGGTACAGGGTCTGCGAACCACCTTGAACTCTCCTTGAATCTTCCCATTTGATTAGGAATTTGTCTGAGGCCATAAACCTTTCATTATCATTAGACCCCAATCTCTTTTACTAGCCTAGCCCTCCATTGTCTAGCTACTTCCCACCCTTGATCCTCCCAAAATGTCTATATCCAAAACTGTTACTCTTAAACTAGCCTAGCCCTCCATTGTCTACCTTCTCCAGGTGGCCTCCAGCTATTTCCCACCCTTAATCTCTCATTACTGGAGTCTGACCTCATTTGACTCCTCCTGAAAACCCTCCCCAAACTCCTCCTCTAGATCATCCCTAAATCTTCCCACAGCCTTTCTGTATATAAGACCCATCTTGCCTCCAGGAAGGAGCTAAGAATTATCTAGAGCAGACTCCCTCTGTGTCAGATTATTGTGACCCACTTGTCCAATGCAAGTGTCACAGATACCTAGGCTTCTTAAGAATTTACCCATTATGGTGAATCGTTAATAAACTTTGCTTTACTTTGGCTGAGAGAAGATTTGAGTTGAATTCATTAGGCAGGACCTGGCATGTTGGGATTTCCTGCTCCCCTAAACCTTAAACCTCAACACCATGACTTGCAAGTGAATTGGATTTAAATGAGGGAGGACTCTGCAAAGTCACCAGTCTCACTTTCTCCTCTAGAGCCATCTAGGCCCAGGAGAAAGATATAAATCAGGATGTGGCCAAGGATACAGTGGGAGAATTTGGCCTTTTTAAGCTAAAATCTTTCCCAGGTCTCAGTTTGACTGAGGTCCATTAAATGATTAAAGCTAGATAAGAAATGAAGTAAAGAAGGACCACTATTACCTAGCTAAAAAAAACAAAACCAATCAATCTGGAAGGTGAAGACCCTCAGGGTTTCACCTCAAAACTATTTGGCAGTTATTTATTGGGCATATGCTAATTACCTGGCTTATAGTTTAACCTGCAGAGTTCAAAATTGGGAAGTATATGGAGGCCTCCCTCCTCCCCCCACCATAAGCTAGAGTGAGTTTGTTAACAAAAACACCCAATCAATCAATCAGCTAGCAAACATTTACTAAGCACCTGCTATGTACCATGTAGAGACCACTATACAAAGAAAGTTCTTGCATCCAAAAAAGAAAAGATCAGACCAAGCCTGAAGACATTATTTATGGGAGTCCCCCTGCTCTTAATCTAAAGAACTCGGTGTCTGAAGTTAAGTAAGAATTCCTTCCTTGGAGAGATGAGAGGCTTTATGAGGGAATAATACATAATAAGAGGGAATAATAATAATAATAAAAGGAACAAAGGGGAGGCTTTCTTATGGTTGTAGGCAACACATGAGTGATAGATGTAAGCAACATATAGGAATAGATGGCTGACCTGGAGTCCTCTTAAAATGCCTTCTTTGAAAGGAGATCTTTACTCCACACTCAAGTACTCTAATCAAAGAGAAAGCATGCCCTGAGATTACTGATGAAATGTGAGTTCCAAAGCTTGTTGTAATATGTAAGGTTGATGAGTTTCTTGGGGACTTGATGGAGTCAAGTAGGAGTAAATGGAATTGGGTGAAAAAATGAAGAATGGCTGTCTTTGAATGGAGGCTTTGGAAGGAATGATTATTCTGCCCTCCAGTCCCTCCAGCTCTGTAAATCAGAGGGCCAGAATATATATTCGGTGTCTTTCTTTGTCCCTCCAGGACTTATCAGTGCCTAGGAAATAGTTGGTGCTTAATCAATGCTTATTAACTGACTGACTGACTGACCTCAAGTCCCTAGCTATGTCTCCAACTTGTTGTTTCTTTCCCTGAACACAGGTGACCAAGCAGCAATCCTGAGAGATGGACCTCGTTAGTTCGTGGTCAAGAGTCACTGAATTCCACACTGGCTTCTGCTGCCTCCTATTACTACACCTTACTCAGAAGAGGAGAGTCTCACTCCCAGGAGGATGAGTCATGTATTCCTGGCTCGCCAAAAGTTATGGAGTTGTGTTGCTGCCCAGACAATACAGATCTGAAGTGAGTATTTGTACAGCAGCCTCACAAGTCTCCAGGGGTCTTTCCTAGCTCTCAATGATAATATAAGTGATAGTTTAATGTTTCATGTTTTAAGTGTTTGTCAATGTGCATTTATGAGTCTTTTGTGTTTTAAATGTAGAAAATGCTTTGCCATTATTCTTCCAGACCTTCAGAATTGTAGGAGTGCCCCTAAGAAATTGCTTTGGCTCAGACTGCAGCCAGGTGACTCAGGGCATAGAACTCCAGGCTTGGAGTCAGGAAGACTTGAGTTCAAGTCCAGCCTCAGACACTTCTTAGCTGTGTGATCCTGGGCAAATCACTTAATCCTATTTGCCTCGGTTTCCTTATCTGTAAAATGAGCTGGAGGAGGAAAAGGCAATCCCACTACAGGATCTTTGCAAAGAAGACCCCAAATTGGAACATGAAGCATTGGACGTAACTGAAACAACTGAACAACAACCCCAGTCTAATGTGTTCTGCTCACCATTAGCAGCCAGTGATTAACTCCCCAGATGATTTAATCAATTAACTTTTACAAAGGATTATTTACTTCATAGTTATAGCAAGAAATATGGACATTTTCCCCTAAGATCGGGGGAATACACTCTTCCCTCGAACCACTTTCTGTGACAAGAGAATTTCTAGCTCAGGCTTCTCACTGCCCTTTGATAAGAGGAAGACTGTGATGAGAAAAAAATTCTGGCTCAGACTTCTGCCCTATATAATAGCTCACTTGCCTCAGTAACACCAACAGCATAATCAATGTTGAGGAACAAACCACGGCTCCTGTTCTGACCAGTCTGCAGGGTTCTTTATTAGAAGACATTTATATGCTTATCTTCCTCTTTTGCAAAATTCCATTTTTTCTATGCTGCTTACATATTTGCATTCTATATACAGTTGCTGAAGCTTATGCTCTGGACTCTGGACTTTTCACATCGATAGACCTATAATCTGAGTGTAAATAAACACTAGGGATTACTATCTCTGCACCACTGATTCAGTGATAGACAGCAGTACCTAGTCAATGGATCATTTGTATAATTTTTTATCTTACTTGCAAATGTAACATGGCAGTTGGATGAGTCTACATGTCAGCTACAGCTAGGCTGGGTCCTAAAGGTTCTCAGTGTCTTGGTAATGGCTGACTACCCACAAAACTCATCGTGGAATACATTCTTGGACCAGAGGTGGCTTGCTCTCCTGACCTTTCAAAGTTCACAAGATCACATCCATCTTTAATCTCCTTTACCTAGAAGCAAGAAAGAAGGGTCACAACAGAGAAAGAAGAAACAACAGAGTCATGCACACTTGGCTTCATGCCAGCCTGAGGGAGGAAGGGCCCAAAGTCCTCAGTAGCCCTTCCTTCTTCTCCAATATCAGCTAGGCTGGAAAGTACCAGTACTGAGACTGGACCTGGATGACTAATGCCTTTAGGAATGCACCCTATTTTTGACTCCATAGCCAATCAAATAGTTAACAGACCAGAACCAGTTATAGAATGTCTGAGTATACTCCAAATTCCATTTGGGGATAGTATCAGTTGAGCACTCTGTGCATGCTCATAAGGAGGTTGTCTTCCATTGAACTTAACTGTCTTCCATTATATGAACATTTCTTTTGTGGTGGAAGAAAATATACTTGTAAATAAAAGTCAATTTTCTATGAGGGACCCTATTTTATCCCTTTCAAGAAGACCCTAAGTAGGAGATATGGGCCATACTTAAGTTTTGTTGAAGAGATTTCCCTAAGAGTGAGTTTCATTCTGTGGGGTACCAATCAAGATAGCTTCAGAAAAACCCGATTTCTTCTCTTCTGGTTTAGCCTACCCTAGGACTTATCTTTATGAGTCCCAAGAGGCACTCTTTTTTCTGGAAAGGCAACCTCCCCACTCCCCCACAACTATGGGTTACATCCATATGGTAAAATGTTTGTCATTGATGATTGTTAAATTAGCAACAAATATATATATAATTTTTTTTAAATCATTATCAATACAAAGTACCCTTTCTTCCCTCCCAGCAAGAACGGGGGAAAATATTACTTGGAGCAATTTAACTGTTCCCAGCTCAAACCCCACCTCAGACACGTTGGTGAATAGGGATAACTGTCTTTTAGGCAATTTTTTTGGGTAATATCTTCAGTAACTTTTCCCAAATGTTCAATTTTTTTGTTCCCAGCTATTTTGAAATTCAGTCTCCTAGTGCTCTCAAAATTGTGTTATTAATTTTTTTTTCGGTGGGGGACAGGACTGTGTATTTATTTGTCTACAGAGAATTTTACATTAATCCCCCTTTATAAGGGCATGGCAGAAGAATCAGGTAAACCAAGGCAAGTTAAAAGAAGTCCACAATTCAGCCAAATTGAACCTTAATTCTTCTTGGGTTCCTTGCAAGCCACCACCTACATCTGGGCCACACCAAGGGGAGGAGAGTCTGCACTGGAAATGTCACCCATTGAGAGACAGAATAGGGTTAACCATTTCATATAGAAGAGGCAAGGGATAACTGTTACAGTGGAGGGGAAGAACAGGAAGGCAAAAAGGGAATGGGTCAACCTTACTCTCATTGAATTTGGCTTAGGGAGGGAATGACATACACTCTAAATTGGGTATCTTGCCCTACAGGAGAGTAGGGGGGAAGGGGATAAGAAGGGGGATGATGGAGAGGAGGGCAGTTTGCAGGGGAAGGTTGTTAGAAGCACACACTTCTGTAAAGGGACAGGGACAAAGTAGAGAATAGAACAAGGGGAGGTAGGGATATCTTCACTGGGGATTAACAGATGCTGTTTCTTACCCTAAAAAAAGATCCAGATCACCACTAGAATCTCTCAGATTCTATTGATAGCTTTGGGATTCTTGGAAGTCATTATCAGTAATCTGTCCTCCAGGTAACTTCTTTATAAACATTTTAGGCAGAAACAGATTACCATAGCAATTGGCAATAGGGGCAAAGCAGTATCAAAGGTGTCTGGAGTGCAAAGAAAAGGTCTGCTTTTCTACAAAAGTGGAGCTAGGAGGTCTAGGCATTTTGGGCACAAGTTGGAACCAATTTCCCAGATATGTGCCAAGTATTTAGATCCCAGGGTCTACCTACCAAGTAAACTTAATGAAATTATTCCAACTGGCTTTATAAAAATGCAAACCACCCAGCTAGTTCTTAAATGTGAGCTCCACCCTCTTACTTGCATTTACATTAAGAAAGCAGAATCCCTAGTTATAGCTCTGATTAAATAGATGGATGGGTGAATAGATGGTACTATGATTCTTAAAGTTTGTATTAGTGACTTAGATAAGCCATGGATGGTATGCTTTTTAAATTTGCAAATGACACTAGGCTGGGAGGGATAACTAGCATGTTGAATGAATGATAGAGTCAAGGTCCAAAAAGAACTTGACAAGTTGGAACACTGGTTTAAATCTAATAAGATAAAGCTTAACAGAAAAATGTAAAGTATAATACTTGGGTTCAAAAGATTAACTCCACAAGTACAAGATGGAAAGAATTTTGATTATACAGCAAAAAACAAAAGTGAATGAAGAATACTTATTGTTAAATAGACTATCAAGACAACTCACACACACTTTGGACAGGCATTACAAATGGCCAAGTTGGATCCAGAATTGAACAGGACAAAAGGAGTTCTTTGGTTTGCCTCTAGGAAATTGCAAAGTTTTTTCAATGATCCCAAACATTTGAATAAAGGCCCACATCTTAAATAATAATATTTTTCCAATGAATATTCTATAGTTATGAGTCATGGGATACTATGGCCTCAAAAAAATTGACAATGAATGTCACCTAGAAGACAAATCCATTCTGCTACACATTATAAATAAGAAAGCATGCAGAAAAACAGGAGTAAGGGGTATCATCAATCTATATGAGCATAAAAAGATTAACTGGTTACTTTTAAGAATAAAGTGTGAACCTTGTTTTCATAGTCAGCCTGTGTGCTCCACTGGTATCCTATGATGGCAAAACAAAGTAAGGAAAGTCCTTAACATGTTAGGTGGTACCCGTATGGTGAATTTATCGTCCCACATAGACATGAGTTACAAAGGGTGGTCAGGAATGAAGGAGTTACAATTTCTATCACCTATGAATCCAATGGATTCACCAATTCATGTGAGCGTTTGACCGTATAAGAATTAATGTTACTGCTGGTCTTCTAAATGTGAGATCTTTGTCTAATGA
Organism: Pseudochirops corinnae; assembly: GCA_028646515.1. Taxonomy (NCBI): domain Eukaryota; kingdom Metazoa; phylum Chordata; class Mammalia; order Diprotodontia; family Pseudocheiridae; genus Pseudochirops; species Pseudochirops corinnae. Next base: position 945 of record JAQQSV010004099.1, on the reverse strand, counting down.
TCAATGAGATAGCATTAGGAAAATTGAACAATACCTACATTGTCTTTGTTACTCTAAATGAAACTAGACAATATAAGAAAGTTGCAGTGGGGGTGGAGCCAAGATGGTGGCATACCGCAGCTCCCACATAGCCACCTCAAAATACCCATAAAATATGACTCTAAACAAATTCTAGAGCTCTAAAATGCACACAAATATACTTTCTGCTGAAGGCAGCTCGGCTAGGAGGGACCATCTCAGTGCTGGGAGCCCAAACCAGCCCAGCTTGAAACAGCGGCTTGGCCCTGGGGGTGGCCTGACAAGCCGAGTCACAGCTGGAGCTTAAGGAAGCAGATCTGTGGCAGCTGTGGCAGTTTCCAGAATTATCAAGCCATAAGAAAAAAAGGACTAAGTGAAAGGTCAGTGGAACTCGGCTAAATTTGGGGGAGAAGAGTGGGTCTGGCCAAACTGCCTCCAGGGCAAGGAAGCAGAAGAAGCAGAGGCCCTGCAGCCACCTCCACCTTGCTGCTTCAGAGCTCCCGGCCTGCAGAGTGCAGGGGGAGCCAAGCAATCGTTCAGAGGCCAAGTGCTCTCACGTTGAGCGGCCTGGATCCAGATTGTGGTCTTGGGTGGTGGTCCTGGGGTGCGTTTTCAGTGAGCCAGAGCTGGTGGGGGCTGCAGCAGCCTCCTAAAAGTGCCAATAGCTGGGAAACCCCCAGTAATTTGGGACAGAGCTTTCCCCTCTGGAAGCAGAGTTCCACAGAGCTAAAAAATCAGTGACTGGCCAACCATATGAGCAAGCATAGGAAGCAAAGTAAGAACAGCAACCAAATTCTAGATTCCTTCTTTGGGGAAAAGAAGGATCAAAGCAGGGAACAGGAGGAAGACAATACAGTCAAAACTCCCTCACCAAAGCTTCCAAGAAACATGAAGATTGCCTAAAAGCTAGAGATCAGCTTAAGAAGG
>JAQQSV010004098.1:0-14921 GCA_028646515.1 Pseudochirops corinnae | reverse complement strand
GGTCAGTCAATTGGGGAGGCAGAGGAAAGGAAAGGAATTGTTTTCCCAGTTGTTAAAAATTTTTGTCATTGTAAACTAATTAGAGACTAAATTTGTGAGTAAGAAAACATTTTCTCTACTGTGAATTTCCAAATAGTGGCTTAAATATTTTTTTATAAATGCTAAAATGTTTTAGTGAATTTTAATGTATCAGTCTGGAAAAAAAAATTAAGGAAACACAAGAATAAAACTCTTGAAAGTAACTTGCAATCAGTGCTTAGACCATTCATCATTCTTTCACTGGATGGTGATAGATTTATTGTTTAGCTCAGGGAAAGAAGGTGATTTCAGTGATTAGAGAAGGGAACTAAAGTCACTCAATAAGTAGTATCAGTGAAGTTACAAAGGTTTTTTTTTTTTAATGGGTTTGAAGTTTAAATCTTAAGAACTACCTATTTTTAACTCTTCTTGACTATGAAAAGAAGAAGTTCATTTAAATCAGGGAGCAACTTTAAAAGTAAATGAAATTTATTTTGGAAAAACTTTTTGTATTACAAAATTTTCTATTCTTATATTTCTATTCTCTTTTATGGATTACATAACAGAATTTATTTCTTTAATATTTTAGGTAAACCAGAAACAAATGGGTAGCTAGGTGGTACAGTGAATAGAACCCTGGATTTAAAATCAGGAAGACTCATCTTCCTGAGTGCAAATCTGGCCTCAGATATTTACCAACTGGGTTGCCCTAGGCAAATTACTTAACTGTGTCTTAGTTTCCTCATATATAACATGCTCTGGAGAAGGAAATGAAAAACCGCTTTATTATCTTTGAAAGAAAACCCCAAAATGGGGTCACAAAGAGTCAGACACACCTGAAATGACTGACCAACAAAACTATAAGCAAAGTCACTGAAAGGCATTGGAATAGACCCAGCATTTTTAAGACTTTAAGAATTGTAAAGGTAAGAGCAAAGTAATTCATTGCTAAATGTAATAAAAAAAATTGCGCTAAATTGTAAAAGAAAAAAAAATCAATTGAATAAAGATAAGTTCTATCTATAAGTTCTATAGATAGCCAGGGGTAGGAAATGTTGGGGGGAGATTAAAGGAATTAAATAGTCATAACATGAAAGAAACAATGCAGGTGCAACTTTAAAGGTTTATAAAAGACAAGAAGAGAAATTTTAAGTAGGGATAAGAGATGAGAAGAAAGTTGAGAAAGCTGTAGTTTGTTTGCACTAATAGTATGAATAGAAAGGTCTGAAAGTAAAGGGCTTGAAAAAGACTTTCATCTCATTCAGATTAGAAGGATATGAGAAACCATTCGGTTACTCTTTGTGGTATGGGCGATATCAAAATATAATTGCAGCACTGACTTATTTGGGGATAGAATTCAAAAATTTTTTTTCCATGAAGAATGATTAGATGGGGGTGGCTAGATAGAACAGTGAATAGAGCACTGGGCCTGGAGTCAGGAGGACCTGAGTTCAAATCCAGCCTCAGACACAACGCAACACTAGCCATGTGACCTTGGGCAAGTCACTTAACCCCAATTGCCCTACCACTCACCCTCCAAAAAAGCAAAAAATAAAACTAAAAATAAGAATGATTAGAAGTTACATTTTAGTCATTATGTAGGAATATATGTATTCATAATTTCCTTACTACAAAGATAGTAAGGAACAGAGGTTATGTTCGCAATTCCCATACTTTGAAAAATCTTCATAGATCCTAAAAGATGGATAAGAATGCAAAACTATCACATAAGATCTTTGCCAGTACAATAACTGAAAGTATCTGGCCCTATATTTTGAAGTGCTATCAGTAAATGGCCTTTGGGAAAATCAGGATTCTATATTGTTCCATTTTTGTAAATGTAGATCCAGACATGAAAGAATTTATTCTGCCCTCATTTAAGTGAGATGTGTTCTATTAAGATAATGTGGTAAGTCAGAATTTGATACAAAATTCATTTGTTAATTGGTGTTAAGGCAAAAATTTTGAAAAATACAAAAAGAACTGTGTTAAAATTCAATCTCAGATATGCATTAGTTGTACAATACTAAGCAAATTATTTCACCTCTGTTTACTTTGGTTTCCTAATTAGTAAAGAGGATTTTAAAAAAAATACCTCCCAGGGATATTGTAGGGATCACATGATTGTAAAATATACATCACCTATTACATGGTAAGCATTATATAATTGTTAGCAAATTCAAGTATTCTAAATTGATCTTGAATGAAATCAGTATTAATTATTTCAGTAACAAATGATTTTCTTTGTAAGATAATTTGCAAATGTTTTGTTTGAATTAATGTCACTTGATTGGTAATAAGGTTTGTTTCATATTTTAAATACTAGTATTTTATATGCTATTATTGTGTTTCTGTTTGTTTTTTTTTCTTATTTGTGAAATTTAGAAAAGTAACTTCTGAGAGATGGACCTAAGATGGAGGAGTAAAACCAGGGACTTGCTTGAGCTCTTCTCTAAAACCCCCCAAATACCTATAAAAATGACTCTAAACAAATTCCAGAGCAGTTAAACCCACAAAAATGACAGACTGAAACAAATTTCCAGCCCAAGGCAACCTGCAAGGTCAACAGGAAAGGTCTGTTGCACCAGTCTGAAAGAGGAGCAAGGTCCAGTGCAAAATGTGCCTTCACAAACCAGGCCCCAGTAAACCCAGAGCAGGCCTCAGGCAACTGAATCACTAGCAGCTGTGGTGGTTTCCAGACTTCTCAATCCACAAATGTCAAAGACAGTTTAGAAGGTTAGGAGGAAAGGTCTCTTGGACCTGGGTGAGAGAACATGATCCAGTCCCAGCCCTGGGGAAGCTGTGATGATGGCAGCAGCAGCAGCAACAGTTCCTGCCAGAGCTCTGGGCCAATGGAAGGTGAGAGGGATCACATAGTTGATCATGGGAGGATTGAAGGGATCTCTTTACTGGTACTGAGGCAGAATTCTCTTGCTTTTCCCATCTGTAGATCTAGGTCATAGTCTTGGGTGCTAGTCCTGGGATGAGGAGGAGCTCTGATGTGGAAGAGCTTGTGGCAGGAGTAGAGAAGGAATCCTCCTCTCAGTTCCAAGGCAGAAAACAGTGCTTTTGGTCACTCACAGGCCAGAGCAGAGAGCAGAAGAAGAGTAAACATCTGTCCTTTGATCATACCACCTTCAAAGAACTGAAAATTTGAAGGTCCCCAGAAATATCTCTGAAAAAAATTGCACAAAACCCATGAAACTTGGGACAGTATGCCCTTCTGTAAAGGCAAGCAAAGAAACACTTAGCATGTTCCTTCAGCTATTTAATTATTTAACACCTTGTTTCAGTTCAAATTTCTTTTGAGCTTTGCCCATGATTATATCAAGTCTTTGTTAAGAAACAGAACTTGTGAAACCCATAGTGTGAGGAGGGACTTGCCAAAGACAGGAATAGGAAGGATGTAAGAGGTATGTGGAAAGGGAGGAGCTAATGATCAGGAAAAAAAAAAGCTGTGCATAAGCTGAGAGAGAAAGCAGAACTGAGAAGAAAACACTTGTGGTGGCAGGGTTGAGAAGGAGAAAACTTATGGTATCCTAGCACTCTGTTCTGTCTGTGTTGATTTGTGTATGTAATACTTTGTACAGAAGCCCTGGGACCTTGCTGGAAGCCCTGAAAGATGATTTTCTTGTTGTCTGTTTATAGAAGTCTTGAAGGATGGTTTCAGAGGTCCTGGGGCTATACTGACAATTTGTGTTGAGTTCCCAGACTTTGTTTGTGGGTCTGTGTTGATTCCACAGGCAGATAGTGAATAGATGATGGTGCCAGCAATGTGCATGAATGTTGTTTTGGCTCTGTTAAGCTTTGTTTTCCCAGAAAAAGAAATTGTGAAGGACTTGAGGTGAACTGGACACTGTGAGCTTTAATATGGAACTGGATGAGGAACTGGATGAGGTGCTGGACAAGGAGCTGAGAGCTGCCTACCTTTGAAGCCAGGTGACAGTTGGGGAGATTCAGGGACCATGGAAGAAGAACCATGGAATCAGAAAGCCAGACTCTATTCAAGATGAAAAGACTTCTCCTTGGGTACTTAATGCTGCCTGAGAAGATCATGATTTACTGTGGCCTAGGGGTAGGAGAACTTTGTACTCTGTACCTTGTACCTCTTAAGGATGATTGACTTCAGGATGATTGGAAACTAATCTCCAATTAAGAAGAAAGAAGACTTTTTGACTGAGAGATTAAGAAAATATGACTTAGGGGTGAAGATCTTTGACCTTTGTACTTTGTGTCCTTTAAGGAGGCTTGCTCCTTAAAGATGATTGAGTTAAGGACTTATTGAATAATACCTTTTGTTTAAAACTATGTGGCCACTTTGGTGAAAACTATGTGGCCACTTTAGTGATAAGCTGTTATATTACAACATTATGAATGCTGTACTTTGGTTTCTGTGAATGTTTTGCTTTAGTTTACTGCTGAATAAATAGAGAGTTCACTATACTGAGTGATCAGAACTTTAAAGTTGTTCACAGCAGCAGTCCTCTGGAAATCTGTTCATGCTTAGCTTTACACCTTGACAGTGGAAACAGAATCCTACCTTAAAAAAGAATTAAAAAGTCAAGCAATTTACTTGAAAAATGAGCAAACAGGAAGAAAAACACCTCAGATTATAGAATCTTACTTTGGTGACAAAGAAGACCAAAACATACAACCAGAAGAAGACAACAAATCTAAGCTTTCATCTAAAGCCTCCAAGAAAAATATGAATGGGTCACAGGCCATGGAAGAGCTCAAAAAGGATTTTGAAAATCAAGTAAAAAAATAGAGGAAAAATTGGGAAGAGAAATGAGAGCAATGTAAGGAAATCATGAAAAACACTTCAAAAGCTGGCTAAAGGGGACCCAAAAATACTGAAGAAAATAACACTTTAAAAATAGACTATTCCTCCTATATGTTCTAATTTTTCCATACAACATGACTAATGTGAAAATATGCTTAAAAAGAATGTATATATAGAGCCTGTATCAGCTTGTATGCCATCTTGGGGAGTAGAGAGGGAAGGAAGTGGAGAAAATTTAAAACTTATGTAAGTGAATATTGCAAACTAAAAATAAATTAGTTAATTTGTTGAAAAAAAGAATAATTTCAAAGGGGTAAAAAAAATAAGGAGAAGAATGCCTTAGATATCAGAATCGACCAAATGGAAATGGAAGTGCAAAAACTTAGTGAAGAAAATAATTCCTTAAAAATTAGAATGGAGTAAATGGAAGCTAATGCCTCTGTGACAAATCAAAAAATTATAAAATGAAATCAGAAGAATGAAAAAATAGAAGACAATGTGAAATATTGAAAGTAAATTTGAAATTTAAATACTGAAAAAAAAAAACAGCTGACCTAAAACATAGATCCAGGAGAGATAATTTAAAAATTATTAGACTACCTGAAAGCCATGAGCACAAGAAGACCCTAGAAATTATCCTTTAAGAAATTATCAAGGAAAACTGCCCTAATATTCTAGAACCAGAGGGCAAAATAGAAATGGAAAGAATTACCAATCGCTTCTTGAAAAAAGATCCCAGAAAGAAATCCTCTAGGAATATTATAGCCAAATTTGAGACTTCCCAGGTCAAGGAGAAAATACTGTAAGTGGACAGAAAGAAACAATTCAAGTACTGTGGAAACACAATCAGGATAACACAAGATTTAGAAACTTCTACATTAAGAGATCAGAGAGCTTTGAATATATTACTGAGCTCAAAAGAGCTAGGATTAAAACCAAGAATCACCTACCCAGGAAAATTGAGTATAATCCTTCAGTTGAAAAAAATTGATATTCAATGAAATAGAAGACTTTCAAGCCTTCTTGATGAAAAGACCAAAGCTGAACAGGAAATTTGACTTTCAAATACAAGACTAAAGAAAAGCATTAAAAGGTAATCAGGAAATATAAATCATAATGGGTCTATTAAAGTTGAAGTTTTTATACACATTCCTACATGTGAAGATGATATTTGTAACTCATGAGGCCTTTCCCAGTATTAGAGTAGTTGGAGGGAGTATGTATGTACATATGTATGTGTTTGTGTATGTATATGTGTGTGTGTAAATTGTATATATAGGCATAGATAGATAGATAGACAGATAGATGGATAGATAGATAGATATAGATATAGAGAAAGAGATGTACATATAGACATATAAACAGAGTGCACAGGGTGAGCTGAATATGAAGGGCTGACATCTAAAAATAAAATTAAGAGTTGAGAGAGGAATGTACTGGGAAAAGGAGAAAGGGAGATGTAGAATGGGTGAATTATCCTACATAAAACAGGCAAGAAAAAGCTTTTATAGTGGAGGGGAAGAGATGAGAAATAAGAGGGAATGAGTGAACCTTACGCTCGTCTTATGTGGCTTAAGGAGGGAATAACATACTCAACATAATTTGCAACATAACTCAATTTAGTATGGAAATCTATCTTATCCTACAGGAAAGTAGGAGGGGAGGAGAATGGGGGTATAATAGAAGGGAGTGCAAATTGCAGGAGGGGGAAACCAGAAGCAAGCACTTTTGTGAAGGGACAGAATCAAATGGGAGAATAGAATAAATGGGAGGATGGAATAAGATGAAGGAAGATATAGTGTTTCAAGTAAAACTATTATGGAACTGTTTTGCATGACTACACATGTATAACCTACATCAAATTGCTTGCCTTCTCAGTAAGAGTGGGTGTGAAGGGATGTAGGGAAAGAATTTGGAACTCAAAGTTTTAAAAAGGAATGTTAAAAATTGTTTTTACATGTAACTGGGAAATAAGATATATAGGCAATGAGGTATAGAAATCTACCTTACCCTACATGAAAATACAAAGGAAGGGGATTAGAAAAGGGATAGGGGATAGAAAAGACAGCAGATGGAAGAGGTAATCTGAATGCATGCCATTTCAGTGTGTGGGGAGGGGAGAGATGGGGAGAAAATTTGGAACTCAAAATATTGTGAAAGTGAATGTTGAAAACTAAAAACAAATTAATTAATGAAAGGCAAAAAGAAAAAAATATTAATTAAAGTGTTAAAAGAATGTGATAACAATGTTTGAAAACTTTTAAATATTCTATGGGGTATGCTTTGCTTTTAAAATGGGAAATAACAATAAGTTGTTGTTGGGAGAAAAAGTAGCAAAGTCCTCCTTAAATTATCTTTATCTGTTATATTTCTTGGGACTTTCTACTTGGGCAAGATCATAAAATCTTATCAACCTTGCTGACATAGTATTGTAAAATTCTACAATACTAAAGCTTGAGAGAACAGAGCATTTCCTAGCCAAAGAGGAGAATTTAAAATTTTTCTTATAGTAGACAGGGAATTTCATCTAGGATTATTTGTCTATCATCTATGAAATACAAAATTGTACCTGTTAATAAATAAAATGTATAAAAATTACATCTTTTAACCAACTAACAGTAGACTTTAGATTTGAAGACTTTTTTTTTAACCTTAAGAGTTAACAGGCTCGAGCTAATATAATAAAAATGACAATTTTCCCTAAATTAAATTACATATTTAATGCCATACCAATCAATCTACCAAAACATTACTTTACAGAACTAGAAAAAATAGTGACAAAATTCATTTGGAAGAACAAAAGGTCCAGAATATCAAGGCAATTAATGAGAAGAAATGCTAGGGAAGGTGGCCTAGCCGTACCAGTTTTTAATGTCTATTATAAAGCAGCAGAAATCAAAAGTGGTTGGTACTGGCTAAGGAATAGAGTAGTGGATCAATGGAATAGATTGGGTACAAAAGACTCAGTAGTCAACGATTATAATAATACGCTGTTTGATAAGCCGAAAGACCCAAGATTTTGGGATAAGAACTCACTATTTGACAAAAATTGCTGGAAAAATTGGAATATAGTGTGGAAGAAACTGGGCATCATCTAATTCCGCACACCAAAATCAAGTCTAAATGGGTGCACAATCTAGGTGTAAAGGCTGATAATATAAATAATCTGGGGAAGAAAGGAATAGTTTATCTGTCAGATTTATGCAGTCAGGAAGACTTTATGACCAAAGAAGAGTTGGAGAGCAGTATAAAATGCAAAATGGATAATCCTGATTACATTAAATTGAAAAATTTCTGTACAAGCAAAGCCAATGTAATCAAGATTAAGAGGGAAATGGGAAACTGGGAAAGAATTTTTACAACCAGTGTCTCTGATAAAGGCCTCATTTCTAAAATATACATGAAATTAAGTAAAATCTATAAGAATACAAGTCATTCCCCAATTGATAAATGGTCAAAGGATATGAACAGACAATACTCAGAGGCAGAAATTAAAGATATTTATAAGCATATGAAAAAAATGCTCAAAATCACTATTGATTTGAAAAATGCATGCTGGTGTTCTTTGTTACGTTTGGTTCTCTTTTTTCCCTTTGTTCACTACAATCGTTACAACCCTCCTATAGAACCCAACTAATGTCCAATTTGAAAATATTTGCAGGTCCAATACTTGATTGCATGCTGCCATGTGGCGGGGGGAGCAGGAGGGGAGAAAATTTAAAATTCAAGAGATTATGGAACTGAATCTTGTAAACTAAAAGCAAATAAACAAATCAAATTTTAAAAAAGAGTTAATAGGCAAAGTGAATATCTGTTAGTCTGGGAACTACAGTCACCAGCAATTATCTGGGGCATTTTGAATTAACTATCATGTATTCATTAACTACGTGAAGTTCCAGAATGGGATTATTCTTAATTTGCAAATGAAGAAATGGAATGTCTTTATATTTGCTCATTGTTAACTGTTATGAAAACATGAGAAATCTAGTAATATGTGGTTTGATCTGCAACCTGACTTAGTTTACCAATTGTTGTTCAGTCATTTTTCAGTTATATACAACTCTTCATGAACCAATTTGGGGTTTTCTTGGCAAAATACTAAAGTGGCGTGCCATTTTCTTCTTCATCTCAATTTGCAGATGAGAAAACCAAGGCAAACAAGGTTAAGTGGCTTGCTCAAGGTCACTTGAGTGTCTGAGTAGTATCTAGAAAGTGTCTGAGGCTGGATTTGGATTGAGGAGGATGAGTCTCCTTGACTCCATGCCCAGCACTCTATCCACTGTGCAACCTGGCTACATAGATTACCTATAGACTCTATTTAACAAGATTTTTCTCCTAAAGGGATGTATGAGATTATGACTCTGTTTAACTTAGTTTTGTTCAAATTTTATGACACCAAAGGAAACATGAGATTATGAATTTGCAGTACTTATAGCCATATGTTTTCTGTTATGAGTTTAAGTCCCCTAATTTACAGCCAAAAATGATTTTTTTAAATTGTTTCAGCACAAGATGTAGATTAGGACAACACAGTTGAAGACAGAGTAATTATACAAATCTGATTAAAGTTCTGCACCATTTATATGGTTAGCACCAAATTATTGAAATATATGCCAACTCATTGACCCCATTGTTCTCAGTCTTGCTTCTCTAGAGGGTATATCATGCTAGTGAGCACAAACTTCTAAATAGTCTATTGGGAGAGTCATCAACTATTCTTCTTTGTTCTCCTTTATGTTAGGATTCAAATGGCTGATCAGCACAAACCTAAAGATATTCTAATTCTTGACTCAGAGAGGTAGATATGAAAACTGCTCATATAGCTAGTAGTCTATATTTTGCCTATTAATACAACCTTCTGCCTGAATACCATGACTTTAGCAACTTTTTTAAGTCAAATGAGGTAGACACATTGCCTTTCTTAGTCATTTGACTATTCTAGCAACCTGATTTTAAGTGTTTCCATGCCAAAAGGCTATATCTACTTTAAGACAAGGGAGAAAATTCAAACTGTGTGAGACCATGGAGACGAATGAGAGAAACTGATCTGAACAATGACCAAATCTAAAGTTGTCTGCATGGGGGGATAAATCTAGTTGAAGAGATTTGTCATAGACACCATCATTATGTCTTGGATGAGATGAGATGATGATTTACGAACACTACTATTAGGGTAGATACATTTTAAAGATGATGAAGCTGAGGCCAAGACTCATTCAACATCACACAGGAAGTAGATGGCAGAACTAAGGTCCAAATGCAGGTCATTTTACATTCAATCTATCCTTCTTTCTTCTACGTACAATGACTCTAACCAACTGAACTAATTAGAAGAAGTGATCCTATTCACTGATTTGAAGAGGCAAGGGAAATTCAATCTAGTAAGGATTTGAAAAGGCTTAATGAAAAGGCCACCTTCTAGGCTGTTTGGCTCATACAAATAAAATATTATGATGTTAGGCCTATACCATGATTACTCTGATTTATGAAACATCTTTTCCAAGACTTTTTGGACCATAGATTGGTAGTATATGCTGATGGCATCTTATTTACTCTAAAGATCCTACACAATGTTCCCAAATAATAAAGACAGTCCTTGAATACTTGTGATGCAAAGTTTATTCATCAGACTGTAAAAGTGCTAGCTTAAAAGGATGAAAATAGGGCTTGTTTGAGCATTTTATAAGCTGGCAGGAGCTAAAAATTAACCTATAGAAAGTGTAGGCTCTTCTGCAACGGGTTAATTTTACCACTCTGAGGGATCTAGAGCAGTTTCTAGGGTTCATAGAACACTTTAGCTGTTTTATTTATATGATCATATCCGAAGGCATTTCACTGTGCCCCAGAGGCTAAGACCGGGCTTTAACAAACCAGAAGATTGTTTTGTATCACTCTTGCGGTATCCTGACTCCCACCAAATGTTTATTGTAAAGACTGGTGTTTCCAATGTGAAAGCTGGGAGTGTGATCTCTCTAAACAAAGTCTTTTATTTCTTTTGCAAGTCATGGATACCTGCAGGGGTGGGGAATCTGTAGCCTTGAGGCCACATGGTGTTCTCTAGGTCCTCAAGTGTGGCCCTTTGACTCGATTCAAACTTCATCAAAAAAATCCACTTAATAAAAAGATGTGTTGCACAAAACTTGTACTCAGTCAAAAGGCTGCACCCAAAGACCTATTAGACTACATGTGGTCTCAAGGCCACAGGTTCTCCACTGCTGCTAGGTACTCTGGTGAAATTCATGAATCCTTTCTCAAAGTAATGTTTTAAATGCATAGAATAAAAGAAACAGTATTACAGAGGAAATCATTTATGTTTAAATATTTTTCCCAACCAAGTTCATGAATATCCTGAAATATCTGTGGATACCAGGTTAACAATCTCTTATTTAGCAGATGGGTCATCTAAACGACTACGACCTGGTCTCTAATTCCAACAGAGTTAAATTATACCACCTGAAAGAAGAAACTCCTTCTAACTGAGGTCATCTTTGAGATTTACGGTAGTATCTTGAAGGGACTTAGATTATGATAGAATGCATCCTCCCAGAATTTCCATTTAAGGAAGATTCCCAGGCCAGTCATCTCTTCATTCATAACTAGATCGTTCCAAAATGCAAAAGAAACCTCTTCATCCTGGAAGATTACTTTTCCCCTGGAATTCATAGCTTAGAAGTACTCTGTAATTAGATGACTCCTTCCAGAACCTCCATTTAAGGAAAGTATCCAGGCCAATAATTTCTCCATTTCTATGCAGGCTATATTTTGGACTTTTTCATCATCCCCTGGCTCTGGGTACATCAACTCCACTCCCCTTATCAATTAACTCTTGTGTTCTATCTTCTCCCATTTGACTGAAAACTCCATGAACTTGTCAAGGTAAGACTTGCCTTTCTTTTTATTTAAATTTGTATCTCTAGTGCTTACCACAAGATTTGCCATACAATAAGTGCTTAATACATGCTTCCTGATTGAATGACTAACTTGCCAGCCTTTTCGCTCACAGATCTATAGACTGAGAAACCCACAGGCTCCAAGAAAGAAGATGGGGGCATTCTCTGAAATTGGATGAAATATTCTTCTAATAAATAGCTCACTAACGCCAAACACAAGGATCAGTGGAGGAGCCCAAGTGATAGCATTATTTGATCTGGTTAAGAAGCTTGTTATAAGACATCAAATGAAATGAAGAGTGGAACAAAGTTATACATCTTTAGTAAAACCCACCAGGTGGTGCTAAAAGTCACTATCCTTATCCTATCCAATAATAAGGATCTTTGTTGGTCAAGTTTTACGCTCACCCTGGCAGCAGTATATATCCACCCTGTTGGAAAGATTTATGAGAGAAGTGCCAAACCCTCTATTGTTTTCAGAGAACAAACAACCTTCTATCCCTCAGTAAGTTAGCTCTGATTTGTTATTTGCAGGTGGGGGAAGGGAATGTATTGACAATTATGAATTTACTCAAGCAAAATCAACATTCTCGTCTTAAACTTTGGAAAATGACACGTCTTCCTTGAATTTGGTATATTTTACTGAGAACTAGTCATATTATTTTAGCATAATGTAATTGGCTCCACATATGAACAGAAAGAAAAACATACTTAATCATATATTGGACTTTACTCTTGGTATAGACTCTATACACTGACAAACAATAAATAATGAGTTACCTAACAGCTATATGGAATTCCTCTCCCTCTTCCCCAATCAATTTTGATCATCCTCAAGAGAGCACATAGGCAACCTGAAAACTAGAAGTTCTAGGGAGTACACAGTTCAAGCTTGTATAGTTCTTCATACCAATTCCTCCTTTGAGAATGCAAAAGAACATAAGCAACATAATACGATGTGCAGTGCTGAACCCAGATATTCTGCAAGGAGATGATTGAGAAATTTGGTAGGATTATTTGACTTGGATCTCTCCAATGTAGGATGAATACCTGGAATCCAGTATATAGTAGAACTCTTGAATGACAACATATCCTTGGAGAATGTGTTGCCATGGGCAGAAACCTCTGGTCAATTCTCATAGCAAGCTCATCACTAAGTCTAGGTAAAGGCAATCCATATTCCACACTAAATACCACTCACTTCAGATTTCAGGTGGTTTAGAGACATCTCCTCTACCATTTGTCTCTTTCAATAAAAAAAAAAATGACTGGCCACTCCCTGCTGCTCCACTTTCTCCTATATTTACCATAGCTGAACTGTAGGTTAGTTAGTTCTGCCGTTTGTGTCTCTCTGGTACCACTCTACTTATTCCAGTCCCTCTAAACTGGTTAGTAATCCTGAAACCTGACTTTCTCTTGTTTCCAAGTCCTTGTTCATGGATTTCTCCATTGTCTGTTTTCCCCTTCTACCTCTGTGTGATGATCAACTTAGAATTCATTCAATAGAAATTCTATTCTGCTGTCCCCAAGGAGAGAAAAATTCAACTATACTCAGATCATTTCAGTGCTTACCTAAAATACTTAGCTCTGCCAATTTCATCACTGTAAGGGGATAGTGCCTAGCCCTAAGCTTTCCACCCATATGTTTTACTCATATGGACAATTTCACCTTTTCTTTAGGACTTCCCCTATTCTCATTCATAGACTCTAATTCTGCATCAGACAAGCAGAGCATTTAAAATTGGATGATTCTATAGGAGTTCAAAACCATAGTCAGACCTTGAGGTTACAAGGCAACTGCATGGCACAGTGGATAGTGCACTGGACTTAAAGAGTTAGGAAGACCTAAGTTCAAATCCAGTTTCAGACATCTGCTATCTGTTTGTCGTTGGTCAAGCCCTTTAACCTCTGCCTATATTTGTAAAGTGAGGATAGTAATAACACTTACCTTCAAGAATTGTTATGAGAGTAAAATGAGATATTTCCAAAGTACTTTGCAAACCTTATAGTACTATACAAATTCTAACTATTATTACGCTGTGCACATATAGCAATTGTCTTGTTGGATTCACACAATAGCCTTATAATGTAAGTAGTAAAAGTAACCCCATTTTATAGATAAGGAAACTGAGGCTTAGTGAGTCTTACAGCAAACATCCTAGCATACCCAGGATGGCTTCTAAAACAGGTTCTTTGATCTTCTTTTCTAAAGGAAAGCAACTCAAAGAGGGTCAACAATCTTACTTTAATCAAACATATATATTATTCACTTAGTTCAGGGAAAAAGTCAGCACCCTGAACTTCAGAAAACACAAACAAAAATTATAAGCAGACAAAATTTACAGACAGAGAAAATAACACAATTCAACAGACGAAGAGACAGGATTTCTAGATGTCTGACCATCACACACATACAATGTTAGTTACCAGAGAGAAAAGCACCAAGATCTGGATATTTTTTTTTTTTTTTGCTTTTTTTGGAGGGTGGAGTGCAGAGCAATTGGGGTTAAGTGACTTGACCAAGGTTATATGGCTAGTAAGTGTTAAGTGTCTGAGGCCAGATTTGAACTCAGTTCCCCCTGACTCCAGGGCTGGTGCTCTACTAACTGCACCACCTAGCCATCCCAAACATCTGGATTTTCAAAGCTAGGGGCTCAATGAATTCCCAAACAAAACCTCCCCTCAGAGGCATATATAGCTTTCTCCAGGGTCAGAGGACATCAAAACCTTTATGACCCAGTGCCTAATTACAAAGTAAAAAATGGTGAGCCTTCCTCAAAAACAAGTCTCCCTAAGCAAGCTTCTCTTGTGTTCCAAGGGAGGCCTATTAAGGGGCAGGGAAGATCTTCAAATTCCATAAGCATTACAGTGAGATAAAGTGACAGATCCATTGTGATACAGCTAATATGTGACAGAATCAAAATTTGACTTGATCCAGGTCTTTTGACTTCAAATTCAGCATTCACATCATTGAAAAAGATCTACTTTGTATAAGCCTCTCCAGGTAAACATGAAGACCATCTCCTCCCCTTTTCTTATAGCACAAACGTATTCAATTACATTCATATACCACAACTTGTTTAGCCATTCCCCAACTGATGGACATCCCCTTAATTTCCAGGTTTTTGCCACCACAAAGAGAGCTGCAATAAATATTTTTGTACATAAAAGTCTTCTTCCCACTTCTATGATCTCTTTGGTATACAACCCCAGAAGTGGTATTACTGGGT
>JAQQSV010004097.1:0-14921 GCA_028646515.1 Pseudochirops corinnae | reverse complement strand
TAATGTAATATCCCTTTAGTCTCAGAAATGTACATTTTCCAATAAGCTACCAGTTTAAGGTATGTAGTTCCCAATAAGTATCTTTGGTGTTATATATATATATATGTTTTTAAGTTTCAGTGGTAATGTTAAAATTTAAATTATTTTGATATGTAAAATCAGTCAATTTTTCTCATTCCCATAAATACTGAAATGTAACACTAGTCTTTGGTTGCATAATACCATGTCGAAACATTACATTGGCTTTTAAGTTGATACAAGCATAGCTTCCTTTCTGTTGAATGCAGTAATAGCAACAAATACACTTCCTGATTGTGATTTTGTATGTATATTCATAATTATTACATACAAATAAAATTAATGGGAAACTGACATAATTCAACACTTGAGAATACTACAAAGATAGTTCTTCTGCATCAAGTTTTAGTTAACATTTAAGTCCCTTAAAAAAAAAAAAAAACTAATACTTTTTATTCCCTTTTGAAAAAGCGGAGTGTTTTTATGTAGGCCTGAATGAAGTGGCTTAGCAAAACAGTAATACTGACAAACAGCATCTTACACCATTAGCTAAACATTGACATGAAGGCAGTGAACATCTACAGTATGTGAGACCACATGATGTCATCAACATGGGAGATGGCTTATGTTAGTCCAATTTCTTCAAGAACACTACGTGGGGTTTCAGCTTCCTCTTGGAGCAGATCTGCCTGTTGAATGGCTTTAAGTACATTTTTCTTGGATGTTTCCTGAACTTCTCCTCCCAAAAGAAATTCATCCAAAATAAAATAAGCTTTCTCAAAATTAAAGATGATATCAAGTTCACACACACTGCCAAAATATTTGTCAAGTAGTTCAACATAACGATGAATTATTTCCAGGGTAATTAGTTCATTATCCTGATCTTCAATAGCACAGCAGAAATACAGGCTAGCATAACTTTTGTAGACAATCTTCAGATCTCGCCATTCCAAAAAGCTGCACATTTTGGGTTTACGGGCTAAAACTGTTTGAACAAGTTCTCTTGTGATTTTTTTCTTTTCTTTGTCTGACAGCGGGACATACCATTTCTGGAGTCGGAGCTTTCCCTGATGACTAAAAAGCAACATAAACTGTATCTTAGGGGCGCAGTCCACTGGGAGGGGAGAAGACACTCCTGGGAAGTCTCTGCTCGAGTTAAATTTCTTAATGTTAATCTGAAAACTGCCTGTTCATTACCTTTGAATATTAATCAGTTGGAGAAGGACTTGGATTGGAATATATTTGAATTACATCCCTACGTGATTGAGAAATGAAGACTTTATGAGAGAAACTGAGTGTAAAAATTCATGCTCAGTTTTCTGCTTTCCTTCAAATCTTGGTTGCATTGTCTTTGTTTCTGCAAATTTTTTTTAAATTTAAAGTTCTCAAGATTATCCATTTCACAGAGAACATTTCATAATGTTCTCTATCTCTGGTTTGCTCATAATTTTTTTTTCTTTCTCTATAGACTTAACAGGTCCTTTTCTCCTAATTTGCTAATAGTTTCAATATTTATGTCTAAATCATGTGGAAGACAGTGAGAGATGTTGGTCTATGCTTACTTAATTCCATACTATTTAGTAGTTTTCCCTGAAATTTTAGTCAAATAGTGAGTTCTTATTCCAGAAGGGGGAGTCTTGGGGTTTATAAAATAGTAGATCACTTTATTCATTGACTACTTTGTCTTGTAGACCTAACTTATACACCTGATTCACCACTCTGTTTCTTAGTCATCAGCAAGTATAGTTTTAATGATAGCTGCTTTATGATACAGTTTTAGATCTGGTACAGTTGGATTGCCTTACTTCGCTTTCTTTTCATTAATTCCCTTCATATTCTAGGACTTTGTTTAGAGATGAATTTTGCTATTTTTTCTGACTCTATAGAATATTTTTTTTGGTAGTATGATTGGTGGTACTGAATCCGTAAATTAGTTTAGGTAGAATTGTAATTTTTATTACATTAGCTCAGCCTACCCGTGAGCAACTGAATTTTTTCCCAATTGTTTAGATCTGACTTTATTTATGTGAAAAGTGTTTTGTAATTGTGTTCATATAGTTCCTGGGTTTATCTTAGCAGGTAGACTCTAAGTTATTTTATTTTATATATAGTTGGAATTTTTCTTTTTATATCTAGTTGTTTAGCTTTATTAGTAATATATAGAATGCTAATGATTTGTATGGGTTTATTTTATATCCTGAAACTTTGCTAAAGGAGTTAATGATTTCAAGTAGTATTTTATTTGATTCTCTAGGATTTTCTACGTATACTGTCATATTATCTACAAAGACTGGTAGCTTTGTTTCTTTGTTGTCTATTCTAATTCCTTCATTTTTTTGTTCTCTAATAGCTAAAGCTAAAATTTCTAGTACAATATTAAATTACATTGGTGATAATGGCCATGCTTGTTTCATCCCTCAATTTTATTGGAAATGTTTCTAGCTTATCTTTATTTTATACATACACATATATATGTACACCAACATCTATCTATATATCTATAAAGCCACTGTTGTGCAATTGCCTGAGGTGTGTCTGACTCCTCCAGAGTCCATTTTTTTTTTTGGCAAAGTCATATGTATGCAAAATAGCTCCTAATTATTGTTTAATTTCATCTTCAATTATGGTTAATTCCTGCTTTTCATTTTTGATATTGGTAATTTGATTTTCTCCTTTTATTTTAAGTCAAATTAACCAAAGACTTATCTATTTAATTGTGTTTTTCCATAAAACTTGTTCGTATTTCATTATTAGTTTCAACATTTTTCATTTCAATTTTTAATTTCTCCTTCAACTTTCGGAATTTCATTTTTCGTGTTTAATTATACATTTTAATCTTTCCTTTTCTTTTTTAGTTTCCTGCCCTATGTATTGTTCCCCTCTTTCTCTATTTTATTCTTGTAAGCAGTGAGATATATGAAATGTCCCTGAAGAACTTTGCATCTAATAAGTTTCAGTATGTTTTCTCATTAATGTCATTCTCTTTGACCAAGTTATTGATTGTTTCTTATATTTGTTGTTTGACTCATTCTTTAGGATTATTTTGTTTACTTTCCAATATAATTTTAGTCTATCTTTCCATGGTCCTTTATTATATGTAATTTGTTTCTTGCATCATGGACTGAAAAGGAGGAATTTAACAATTCTGTCTTTCTATATTTGATGATGAGTGTTAATGCCCTAAACATGGTCCATTTTATTATCTTTTATTTTAGTGCAATGTACTGCTGGAAAAGGTATATTTCTTTTCTTTCTCCATTTAATTTTCTCCAGAGGTCTACCATATCTAACTTTTTTCTAAAACTCTATTCATCTTCTTGTCTTTTTTTCTACTTTATTTTTTGGTTAGAACTCCCGAGTTTTGAGATGGGGAGATTGAGGTCCCCCACTAATACAGATTTGCTGTCTATTTCTTCCTGTAAGTCACTTAACTTCTTTAAGTATTTGGATGCTATATTATTTGGTGCATATATGTTTAGTATTGATATTACTTAATTGTGTATACAAACTTTTAGCAGGATTTAGTTTCCTTTTTTATCTCTTTTAGTTGCATTTATTTTTGTTTTTTCTTTGTTTTAGGTAAGGATTGCTACCCCTGCTTTAAAAAAAGAAAATCCCAAACATAATATATTCTGCTTCATCCTTTCACCTTTACTCAGGGTGTATTTCTTTACTTCAGATGTATTTCTTGTAAACATCATTCTGTAGGACTATGGTTTTTATCCATTCTGCTATCCACTTTCATTTTGAGAGAGTTCATTCCATTTACATACACAGTTATGAATGCTAAAAGCATCTTTCTCTCTATCCTATTCTCCTACCCCATTTATACATTTCTTTCTCCCTTTTCAATTTCTGTCCTCAGCAGTATTTTTGACCACCATCTGCCTCAATCTGTCCCTCTTCTATCAGCATCCTCCTTTTTTTCTTTCTACATTCCCCTACTACTTCTTCCCTCCCTTCTGTCTTCTCTTTTATTTACCCCTTTCTTTTTATTTACCCTTTCCTCTACTATTTCCTATCAGGTAAGATATATTTCTATACACAATTGAATGTGTATATAATTCCCTCTTTAACCAAATATGATTAGTGTAAGGGTCAGTCAATGTTCACCTGCCTCTTTTCTTTCGCTCTACTCTAATAAGTTTTTATACCTCTCCTTGTGATGTAATTTACCCTTTTCTACTTCCTTCTTTCCTATTTTACCAGTACAGTCATTTTTTCACCCCTTGATCATTTTTTATTACCACATCAAAGTTGACTTATATCTACACTCCCCATCTATGTGTACCACTTCTAAAATTCATACTAATAAAGATACAATTCTCAAGAGTTACAAATATTATGTTCTCTTGTGGTATGTAAATGGTTTACCCTTTTTGAATAACATCTTTTTTTTTTCTCTTCTATTGGCCTTCAAAAAAAAAAAACTTCTCTGGAGTCTTTTGTTTGAAGATCAATTCTTTTGTTCAGTTCTGGCATTTATCTTCAGGAAAGTTTAGAAGTCCTCTGTCTAATTGAGTATCCTGTAATAGTAATGGAATTTGAAGATCTCCTTGTATTGGGAAGCAAAAGGGTACTTAGCATCTTGTTTGAGGCTCATGATTGTGTCAAGATTTGAGATTCAGAGCTTGTGAGTTCCACAATGCGAATAACTTCCTGCAGTGGCAGGAAATGGTGGAATAGGGAGGAGCTAATACCATATATAAGGAAACACCCAAGCTGAAAGAGGCGAGTACTGCTTGGAAAGAGCTTCTGGAGGCTGGGCTGCTACTACTAGAGAGAGAGAAAACTGAGAACTGAACTAAGATTTGAGAAGAACTAAGAAATGAGAAGAGAGGAGAAATGGGAGAAGACATGGCTGTGGTGTTGGTACTCTCTTTCTCTGTTTTAATGTTACTTTGTCATATTTGTCAGTTGCTAGAGGACAGTGCTGTTTTACAGAAGTCCTGGGAACTTGCTGCTGGTTCAGAAGCTCTGAAAGACGATTTTCTTGTTGTATGCTTACAGAAATCCTGGAGGAGGGTCTTGCTCAGGATTTTAGAAGTCTTGGGACTATATTGATCATTTGATTCCTCAGAGCTTGTTGTTGGATCTATGATGATTTCACAGGCCAAAAATGAATCAATGAGGCTGCTGGCAATGTGTGTGAATTTTATTGTGGCTTTGTTAAGCTTTGTCTTCCCAGAAACAGGAACTATAAAGGACTTGAGCTGGACCAGACATTGTGAACTTAAGTGTGGAATGGGAACTGGATAAGGAACTGCACAAGAAGCTGGACAAAAAACTGAGAGCTGTCTGACTATGAACTCAGGTGACAGTGTGATAGATTCATGCAGGAACTGAGACCATGAAAGAGTAACCATGGAAGCCAAGAGCTGGCTGAAGTCAAGATTAAAAGACCTCTCCTTGGGTATTCAATGCAAACTGAAAATATCATGATTTACTAGAGGTGGAAAACTTTGATCTTGTATTAAAATGATTGAGTTGAGGACTTTATAATTAAGGATGATTGGAAAGCAATCTCTATTGGAAAGAAAGAAGTCTTTTTGATTGAAGAGATTAAGGCAATACGAACTTTGGGTGGTATAATTTGATCTTTGTACTTTGCATCAATTAAAGAGGCTTCCCTCCTTAAAGGTGATTGAATTTAGGATTTATTAAATGAGGGACTTATTAAATGAATGTTATATTTTGCTTAAAACTATGTGACCACTTTGTTGAAAACTATGTTGCCACTTTAGTGATAAGTCGTTATGCCATAATATTGTGAATGCTGTATTTTGATTTGTTAATGTTTTGTTTTAATTTACTGTTGAATAAATAGAGAGTTCACTATATTGTGTAATCAGAACCTTTAAAGGTGGTCACAGCAGCAGTCCTTTGGAAATCTGCTCATGCTTGACTTTGTGTGTCCATATGTCTACTGAAATATTAAGCTCAGTTTTGCTAGTTAGTTGTTTCTTGTTATCCAAGCTTCTTTCATTTTTGGAATATCATATTTCAAGCCCACTGAACCTGTGATATAGAATTTTCTAAGTCCTATGTAATCATGGCTATGGTCCCAGTACATCTGAATTATTTCTTTTTGGGTGCTTGTAGTATATTCTCCTTGACTTGATAATTCTGGCACTTGACTACAATATTCCTTGGACTTTTCCTTTTGGGATCTCTTTCAGAAGGTGATTGGTACATTTTTTCAATGACAATTTTGCCTTTGGGTTCTAAGACTTTAGGGTAGTTTTCTTTCATATTTTTTTTGCTTTTTTAATTTTTAATTTATTTATTTTTAGTTTGCAATATTCGTTTACACAAGATTTTGAATTACAATTTTTTCTCTCCCCATTTTCCCCTTAAACCCAACTCAAAATTGCAAGCCTACTGAATACCCCTTCCCAGAGTCTGTTCTCTCTTAGGTCCTCCTCCTTCACCCCCCCCTCCAACTTTCCACTAGGGCAAGATGGTTTTTATACCCTAGTACTTGTGTATCTTATTTACCAGTTGCATGTAAAAATATTTTAAGATTTGTTTTTAAAACTTTGAGTTCCAGATTTTTTTCCCCCTTCTGACCTCCTCACCCACCCCCACTGGAAAGATGAGCAATCCAATATAGATTGTACATGTGTAGTTACGCAAATCATTTCCACAGTTATTATATTGTGGAAGACTAACAATATTTCCCTCTATCCTATCCCACCTACCACTTATTCTATTTTCTCCTTTGATCCAATCCCTTTTAAAAATTGTTTGCTTCTCATTACCCTCTCCCCCAATCTGTCCTCCTTTCTTTCCTTCCCCTTCTTATCCCCTACCACCTATTTTCCTATAGGGTAAGATATCCAATTGAGTGTGTATGTTATTCCCTCCCAAGTTCAATGAGTATCAGGTTGTCCCATTGCATGTGACCTTCCTGCTCTTACTCTCCATTGTAACAGTTTTCTCTTCTCTCTTTTGTATGAAATAATTCACCCCAATCTGTTGCTCCCTTTCTTCTTCTCCCAATAAATTCCTCTCTCACCTCTTAACTTTATTTTTAGATTTCATCCCTTCATATTCAAGTCATCACGTGCCCTATGTCTATATATACATGAATACACAAATGCCCACACTCACATATATATTTATATACACATACATCCGCCCATAAATACATATACACATACCTCTACACACATATTCACATATATGTATGTATATTTCTCTATCTATCTATCTATCTATCTATCTATCTCCATCTAAAATTACCTCTACCAATCTATCTAACTATGTATCTATCTATCTATGTATCTATGTATCTATCTATGTATCTATCTATCTATCTGTCTATCTATCTATCTATCGATACATACATACATATATATTTCCTTCAAGTATTCTCAGACTGAGAAAAGTCTTATGAGGTACAATTATGATTTTTCCATGTAGGAATGTAAATATTTCAACTTCCATAAGTTCGTTATGATTTCTTTTTCCTGTTTCCCTTCTCATGCTTCTCTTGCTTCTTGTATTTAAAGTCAAATTTTTTGGCGGGCAGAGCCAAGATGGGGGCATAGAAGGAGCAAGGTTCCACAGCTACCACATATCTACCTCAAATTCCCATAAAATATAACTCTAAACAAATTTTAGTGCACCAAACCTCACAACAATACAGAAAAAAAAATTTCCTGCTGAAGGCAACTAGGCAGGAAGGGCTCATTGCAGCATGCTGAGAGATGAAACCAGCCTAGCCTGAAACCATGGCTTGACCCTGGGGTGGTCAGGACAAGTTGCAGCTGGAGCCTACAGGAGAATGCATCAGTGGCAGCTGTGGCAGTTTCCAGAATTATCAAGCAATAAGAAACAAGGAAAAAGTGAAAGATCAGTGGAACTCACCTAAATTTGGGGGAGAAAAGCAGTGTGGGCAAACTGCCTCCAAGGCAAGGAAGTTGCAGAAGCTTTCTTCACATGGCTGCTTCACAGCTCCTGGCCTGCAGACTGCAGAGGGGAAAAGAGATTGTTCAGAGGATAAATGCTCATTCGTTGGGTGGCCTGGATCCAGATCATGGTCTTGGGTGGTGGTCTTGTGGTGCATTTTAAGTGAGCAAAAGCTGGTGGGGGCTGCAAAAAAACAGCAGTCTCCTAATAGATCTGGCAGCTGTGAAAACCTCAGTGATTTGGGACAGAGCTTTCCCCTTTGGAAGCAGAGTACCACATAGCTAAAAATTCAAGTAATTGACTGGCAACATAAGCAGGAAAAGGAAGCAAAGTAAGAACAGCAACGGAACACTAGATTCCTTTATGAGGGACAAAAAGGATCAAACCAGGGAATGGGAGGAAGACAACACAGTCAGAACTCCCATACCAAAAGCTTCCAAGGAACATGAAGATTGTCTACTAGCCATAGAGCAGCTTAAAAAGGATTATGAAAACCAAATAAGAGAAGAGGAGGAAAAATTGGGAAGATAATTGAGAACAATGCAAGAAAATCATGAAAAGAGTCAATAACTAGACAGAAGAAAATAACACCTTAAAAAACACATTAACTCAAATGGCAAAAGAGGCCCAAAAAACCAATGAGGAGAAGAAGATCTTAAAATTTGAATTTTCCAGATGGAAAAAAAAAATGTCAAAAGCTTTCTGACGAGAATAATTTCTTCAAAATTAGAGTGGAGCAAATGGAAGCAAATGACTTTATGAGAGATTAAGATACTATTAAACAGATGCAAAGAAATGAAAAAATAGAAGGCAATGTGAAACATCTCCTTGAAAAAAAAGACTGACCTGGAAAATAGATCCAGGAGAGACAATTCAAAAATTTTTGGACTACCTGAAAGCCATGATCAAAAAAAGAACCTAAAAAGTATCCTTCAAAAATTCTCAAGGAAAATGGCCCTGACATTTTAGAACCAGAGGCCTAAATAGAACTTGAAAGAATTCACCAATTACCTCTTGAAAAAGATCCCAAAAACAAATCTTCCAGGAATTTTATACCCAGGTTCCAGAGTCCCCATATCAAGGAGAAAATATTACAAGCTGCCAAGAAGAAACAATTTGAATACTGTGGAAACCCAATTAGGATAACCCAAGATCTATCAGCTTCTACAATAAGGGATCAAAAGGCCTAGAATATGAAATTTTGGAGATCAAGGGAGCTAGCATTAAAACCAGGAATCACATACCTAGCAAAATTGAGTATAATGTTTCAAGGGAAAATATGGTCATTCAGTGAGGTGGAGGACTTTCAAACATTCTTGCTGAAAAAACCAGAACTGCAAAGAAAATTTGACACTAAAATACAAGAAGCATGAGAAGGTAAACATGGAAAAGAAATCATAAGAAACTTATCAAAGGTAAATTATTTACATGCCAACATGGAAAAGGGACAACTGTAACTGATGAAACTTTTCTCAGTATGAGGATAGGTGAAGAGAATACAAATGTATATATATGTATACATACATATATGTGTACATGGGAGGGTTTATATATGTGTATGAACACATGTCTGAGTATGTGTATATATGAGTACATAGACGGCAAAGAATCAATTGAATAGAAAGGGACAATACTCTAAAAGATGTAATTCTGAGGTGGGAGAGGATTACAATGTGAGGAGACAGGGAGAGACAAAATGGGGTTAATCATCTCATATAGAAGAGGCAAGGGATAATTGTTACAATGGAGGGGAAGAACAGGAAGGCAAAAGGGCAAGGGTCAAATTTACTCTCATTCAATGTGGCTTATGGAAGGAATGACATAAACTGTAAACTGGGTATCTTGCCACACAGGAGAGTAGGGGGGATAGGGATGAGAGTTGGGATGATGGAGGGCAGGGCAAGTTGAGGGGGAGGTTTGCTGGAAGTACACACTTCTGTAAAGGGACAAGGACAGGCACAGGGTAGGGAATTGAACAAGAGAGGGGGTGATATAGGAAGGAGGGACATATAATCAGTCCCTCACAATAGACACACTGTGGAGATGTACTGCATAATTACACATGTGCAGTCTGTATTTATTTGCTTGTCTTTCCAGTGGCGGTGGATGACAAGGGAGGAAGGGAAAGAATCTAGAATTAAAAGCTTTATTATTAAATGTTAAAAATGTGTGTGTGTGTATGTAATTATCCTTATCATTAACTACATCCAACTGGGAATTAATATTTACAGGCACTGTCGTAGTGAGATCCACCCTGCCCTACTGGAAAGTCAGAGGACTATGGGGGAGGTCGTAAGAGACAGCATATTGTGGGAGGGGTTATAAAATGGAATGGCTGTCTTGAGGTATTGGTAGGGGAAAGATGGGGGGGGAAATTTGTAATTCAATATCTCATGGAAATGAATGACATAAACAAGAAAATAAATAAATTAATTTATTAAAAAAAGATTTCTTCAAAGTCAAATTTTTCTGTTCAGCTTAAATTTTTTTTTTCATCAAGAGTGCTTGAAAGTCCTCTATTTCATTGAATGACCATATTTTTTCCTGTAGCATTATACTTAGTTTTGCTAATTAGGTGATTCTTGGCTTTAGTCCTAGCTCCTTTGACCTCCAGAATATCATATTCCAAGCCCTTTGGTTCCTTAATGTACAAGCTGTTAAGTATTGTGTTATCCAGATTGCGTTTCCATAATACTCAAATTGTTTCTCCCTGACTGCTTACAGTATTTTCTCCTTGACCTGGTAACTTTGGAATATGGCTATAATGTTTCTAGTAGGGATCTTTTTCAAGGGGTTAATGGTGAATTTTTTCAATTTCTATTTTGCCCTCTGGTACTAGAGTATCAGGGCAATTTTGCATGATACTTTCTTGAAAGATGGTGTCTAGAATATTTTTTTTTGATTGTGGCTTTCAGGTAGACGAATAATTTTTAAATTTTCTCTCCTGGATCTCCTTTCTAGGTCAGTGGTTTTTCAAATAAAATATTTTACATTGCCTTATATTTTTTTTTTCATTTATTTGGATGTATTTTATAATATCTTGATTTCTCATTAAGTCATTAGCTTCCAATTGCTCCAGTCTAATGTTGAAGTTGTTTTCTCTTCAGTGAGTTTTTGAAATTCTTTTTCCATTTTGAAAATTCTACTTTTTAAAGCATTCTACTTCTCATTGGCTTTTTGGGCCTCTTTTGCCATTTCAGTTAGTCTATTTTTCAGGTGTTATTTTCTTCAGTATCTTTTGAGGTCTTCTTTAGCAGGCTGTTGACTTGCTTTTCATGATTTTCTTGCATCATTCTCATTTCTGTTACCAATTTTTCTTCTACTTCTCTTACTAGATTTTCAAAATCCTTCTTGACCCATTTTCTGGCCTGTAACAAATTCATATTTTTTGTGGAGGCTTTTGATGTAGAAGTTCTGACTTCAATGTCTTCCTCTTTCTCCATATTTTTATCCTTTTTGCCTCCCCAAAAGGATTCTATTTTCCATCTGTGCTTTGATTGTTTGCTTATATTGGCAGCTAATTACTTGACTTTTGAGCTCTTGTCCATGGTAGAACTCTGCTTCCAAAATGGAAGGAGCTATGCCCCAAATTGTTGGGTTTTTTTTTACAGCTGCCAGAGCCATTAGATGAGTGCCCTATCTACAGCTCCCACATGCTCTGGCTCACTGGTCACACACCTTAGGACCACCACACAAGACTGTGATCTGGATCCAAGCAGGTCAAAGCAAGAGAGATTACCCTCTGAATGGTCACTTGGTCTCCTTACAATCTGCACACCAGAAACTCCAGAAGCAGCCACATGGCAATAGCTGCAGCCACTGTGCCTCCTCTGCTTCTCACTGCAGGGGTAGCAGCTGGACTGTGCTCCCTCCATCTGAACAAAATTCCACACTGACCTATTACTCTGTCTTTGTCATTTGTAGATTGAGAAGTCTTCAAACTGCTACAGCTTCTGGTGTTCTACTTTTTTGAAGTGTGTTTCAGCCAGTGGTGGTTGGGGATACCCTGAGGCTAAAACCATGGCTCAGTCTGGATTTTGCTTGGCTTCCAGTGTCCTTTGATGGACCCTTCCTGTTGGCCTGCTGAACTTAATTTAGTGGGACATTTGTTTCACTCTATCACTTTGTGGGTTCTCTGTTTCTAAAGTTTGTTTAGATTAATTTTTTAACATGTATTAGAGGAGGTGGAAGCCATAGCCATGTCCTGTTTCTACTCTGCCATTTTGGTTCCCCTTCACAATTTCTTGAAAGATGGTGTCCAGATTCTTTTTTTATGCTCATGGTTTTCATATAGACAAATAATTCTTCAATGGTCTCTTCTGAATCTATTTTCCATGTCAATATTTTCTTCTAATAAGGTACATTGCATTTTCTATTACTTTTTTATTCTTTGTATTTTATTTGGCCAATTCTTGATATCTTGTAGAATCATTAGTTTCCACAGGCCCAATTCTAATTTTTAACGTATTATTTTCTCCAGCTAGCTTTCATGCCTCTTTTCCCATTTGACCAATTCTACTCTTAAATAATTTTTCTCTTCAGCAAATTTTTGTACCTTCTTTTCCATTTGGCCAGTTATATTTCTTGAGGAAATGATTTCTTAGGTTAATTTTTGTCCTTCTTTTTCTAAGCTGTTGACTCTTTCTTGCATACTTCTCATTTATTTTTGTAATTTTTCTTCTATTTCTTTTATTTTCCTTTTATGATCCTTCTTGAGCTCTTCCAAGAAGGCTTTTTGGGCTTAAGACCAATTGTTATTCCCAGTGAGGTTTCAAATGGAGGTATATTGACCACATTGTCCTCTTCTAAGTTTGTGTGGAACAAACTTTGATGGAATAAACATCTTCCCTGTGTTTTTTTTTTAATTTTTTAAAATTTTTTCTTTTAGTAATAGTCTATGGTCAGTGTTTTTTGTTTTTTTGCTCATTTTTGCCTATTTCCTGGCTTTTAAAGTTGAGCTCTGTTTCTGGAGCACAGTGGGTCCTTTCTCGAACTTCTTGTTCTGAAGACCAGGAGCCTGATCACTGGTTTTGTGTGCCAGTGAGGACTATAGGGGTCTGGCAGCTTACTTGTTGCTGAACTTGGGTCCTAGCAATAGTGACTGGGGTGTGCTAAGACCAGATTCTGTTTTTCTGCATTTCCCCAGGGATATACTGAAGTATCATAGAGGCAGGGCTTAATTGCTCAACGACCCCTGCTTACCTGAGACTGTGCTAGAGCAGAGGGATTTCTGGATGCTGGAGGACACCTTCTCACCTAGAGCTTCATGGATGCACTTCATGGTTGTCTGAACTGGAGTCTGCCATTTCTCCTGTTTATACTAAGCTTGTAGGATATCCCGATGTTGGCATTTGCCTGAGTCACTGCCATTGGACTTAGGATCTCCTCCTGGTTTGCTGAAGTGAGGCTTGTTAGTGGCTTCTGAGATGTTCTGTAATGCATTTCCCTTATATGTCAATCAGAACAACCTTTCTTTTTGATTCTCCAATTTTCCTGGGCTTCCTGACTGCTCCACCTTGCCTTTCCACTGGTGTAGCTGTTCCATGATTTTCACTAGGCTGCTATTTTCACATTTTTTCAGAGTTCAATAAGAGAGAGGGCCAGTGTACTATGCCCTCTTGGCTTCCAGAAGTACCTGTATATTATTTTTAAACTATCTATCTTCTATGGATTTGTTCTCTTTCTTGTTTATTAGTATCAATTCCAAACATTACGTCAGTGTAAAACATTTACCAAAGGAATTTGCTATAATTTGTCCCTATTTATTTCTCTTCTATTTCTCAGGTTGTTTTCTTTGAAAAATCTTTTATATTTTATGTAATCAAAATTGCCCAATTTCTCTCTTATGATATTCTCTATTTGTTATTTAGTCAACAATTTTCCTCCCATTCATGTCTGAAAAATTCTTCTCCTTCATTTTGTTATAATTTATTTATATTTATATTACACTTACATTTAAGTCATGCATCTGTTTGGAAATTATTGTCATTTATCATGTGAAATATTGATTCAAACCTATTTTCTTATAAGCAGCATTTTATTTTTCCTACTAGTTTTTGGTCAAATAAAGATCCTTATGTCCCACCCCTCAGTGCAAATACAAAGTGCAAAAATGCTTAGGATAGTGAGATTTGTTCAAGTCCATAGATCTTTCTCTTTATATGAATGGTCTCTTATTTGATTTTTATTAAATATCTACTTATCTAGTCCATTTCTAGCACTAAACATAAAATTTCTCATCCCAATATCAAATATTTCAACTGTTTCTAGGGGTCATTACAACCCTTAGGTACTATGCAATAACCTAACATCTGACACCATAAACCTGAAAATATATCCCAAACAACAAAATTTTAGGCTTCAGTTTTGCACCACTATAATATTAACACCATCTTTCTGCTTTGGTGAGAAGTTTTGATAATCTTCCCTCTACAATTAAATTTTAGTCAATCTTCAATGGGCATAATAAAATTTAACTAGATGGTTGTAAACATGGAAATCACCTAGCATTTTTCAAGTGCCTACTTTAGCCAAAGCAAGGTGAAAGATACTGGAGAGGATACAGCTAAGTTCACATTCAGAGAACTCAAAATGTAGTAGTACTACTATATATAGAACAAAAGAGGTGGGGGAAAGCATAATTTTAAAAAACATCCTATTAGATTTAAAACAGATGCTCTATTACTCTTTGGAGAATTAATATAAATGATGTGATGATCCCATGTTTAAATAGATTTTTAACACTGAAAATGACAAAACATTTTTAAAGATTCAAGTTCTTATTAGAGTTTTTTTTTTCACCTCATAAAGGTATTTTATACTTTACATTTAAATTTAATTGAGAATCACCATCCATTGAAATAAAATAATGATAACTTTGGAAGAATTCCCATATTCAATTAAACAGAAATCTGGGACCTTTATAAGATGTGAATATTTCCATGTAAATTACCAAACATGTATAATATCTAAAATGAATACACACTATC
>JAQQSV010004096.1:0-14921 GCA_028646515.1 Pseudochirops corinnae | reverse complement strand
TTCAGGGTGCTGACTTTTTCCCTTGAACTAGGTAAATGATATGTTTGATTAAAGTAAGACTGTTAACCCATTTTGAGTTGCTTTCCTTTAGAAAAGCAGATCTAAGAACCTGTGCTAGTAGCCACCCTAGGTATGCTAGGGTGCTTGCTGTTACATATACATACCTATACACATATATATACACATACATACAAACATACAAACATATCTATATTTATTCTTTGCTAAATTTTCTCTTCCTCTTTTTTTTTTTCAAAAGACCATTAGGCAGTATCCTGGAAAGGTCAACCCCATAAATATAAAGAGCTTGTTGTTTAATTCTAACTAAAGAACAGCATTTCCCCATGACTCTTTTAAGTATATAACTTGATGATATAAATGATAAAATGATATAAAGAGAAAACATTGGCAATCAGAATAGAAAAGCGTTAATGGATTTTCACTAGGAATACATATAATCTTTGTCATTTTTCAGGAGATCAGTATTCTTTAATTTTTTACACCTATTTGTTCTAATCAACATGCCAGATTTCCCTGGTTAGACTTCCAAAAGTTATTTTCTTTACAGTGATAAAATTTAAAAAAAAAGACATCTGGGAACATCATTCAAGTTTCCAAAGTCAGAATTGATTTCTGGCTGAGGAAGTCAGTATCACATCTACTTAATCTACCCTATCAGTAAAACTATGTAGGTTTCTAATGTAAATTTTACTAACAAAATTCAACTGAATAAATATCATAGGTCATTTACTCTACCCCATGACTCGTTTTACTTTTGTTAACATGGCATTAAGCCTTCAGTCTTTTCATCACCATTTCAAAAGCAAAGAACAACTAACTTCCATGAAAGGATGCTGTCTTTTTCCTGAATGCTTTTCTTTAATATGAGAAACAGGGAAATCATCAGTATCACCCTTTTAGACAGACACCTAGCTAGCAATTCTACTCTGGTGAGACAGTTTTTATCAGCAGCCACCAACTCTAGAAAATTTGACAGTTCAGATTAGTTATCTGACTTTTTCTATCCCCATCTACAAAAGACATAGAAAAGGGGGTCCCTACCTTAAGAAATTTCCACTTTCCCTGAAACAAATGGAAAAAAAAAATCATGGAGGACAAAGAACTGACTGTGAAGCTAGCAAGACTCAGATACCAGGTCTCCCTTTGGTACATCATGGTTATATGATCTTTAGCAAGTAATTGAGCTTCTCAACATTGTCTGAAACTCGTCTAAGGCAATGAGTTTCAGCGAAGGTGCTGATATGCCCTTACAGAAGACGTTTCTCAGTGGCAGCTCCCTAAAATTGTAAACCTAGTCACTATCCTTTTTCCTAGTTTCAACTTTGGACTCTGATTCATGAAAGAGATAAACTCATAAGGGTAGGTTGAATGATCAATCCTGGACAATGTGGGGTAGAGGGAAGAGAATAGGCATTTATATAGAACATATGTGTCAGTCATTGTACTGACTGCTTTACAAATATTATTCCCCTAAATTATCACAACCCTTTTGAGGAAATGGAGGCAAATGAAAGGTTAACTGACTTCCCCAGGGTTACACAGGCATCTGTCTCTGTTGTTATGTACAAAAATTCCCTGTCTCAATATTTTGCTACTAATATTTTCAATTCCATTTCAAAGAGTATATGGCCTCAAATGAACTAAAGAAACATTCCATGAGTATCTTTGGAACAACAAGAAAAAACACAAGAAAAATCACATACAAACATTACCCTAGGTAATACTAATGTGAAGATAGAAGTGGCATCATCTTTGTTCTCTAAAGGGTTTACAATCTAGAAATAAAGAGAAGTACACAGTAGAGTATTTTACAAATGTTGTATGGTAAGTTCTGGGGAGATTTGCTAGAAGAAATTTGAAATGGAAAAAGAAGAGACAGAGACAGAAACTGACTGATAGATAGACAGGCAGAGAGTTTTAAGAGGTTATTAAGAAGGCTGTGTGACACCTCAGATGGGTTTTATGAGAATTAAGGAGTTTCCAGAGAATGCAAAATGGGAAGGAGGAATCTGTTCCAGGAACTGGAGATGATATGAGCAGAAGCAAGGAAATGAGATAAACTAGACCCAAGCATGATTACAGAAAAAGGCCTAGTTGAACTGGAACTGAGAATGTAGAGTATATAAAAGGAATGAGAATGACATAAGATGGAAAGATTTACAGTGTGATGAAAGAAAACTCTAAAAGATAGAATTTCTGATAATTAATATTCTATATATTAATTAGGTTAGCCAGTAATCAATAGATTGATTGTCATTGGTTTCTCCCCCTAACCATAGATAGAAAAGGAGTCCCTGAAGCACCTTAAAACCCATCTGAAAGGGAATTTCCCTAACAAATGAAACTCAACCTTTGCTGCCAGACATTTAATGAGGAGGTGGGCCAAAAGTTTTAAGTTACTCCTGATGTAGTTTAGGGGTGCAGAGACCCTTAACCTATCGAGGTACAGGGCAAATTCATCTGGAAAGTATCTGCAGACTCAAGCAATCTTCCAGTCAAGTGGCAAAAGTTTATTATAATGTTAATAAAGTGGGCAGAGCTCTTTAGGGAATTGATAACCTAACGGGGATGATGCTAATATAAAAAATTACTGTGAATGGTGTGCCAGATATGCTAATTAGGTGGGGAAGGGCAGGATCAAGGATTGATCAGCTCTTATAAGAACATACAGTTTCTGTACATTGGGCTAAGATGTCATTCACTACTGGAAATGGGGGTGAGGAGTTTGTAAGGAGTGTGTTTTTGGTCCCACTACATCTGCCTCAGGAGTTGGCGTCTATAACTTGATCTCATATATACATTAAGTGAGGAGAGTAAGTGCATAATAGTTCTGTTGGTATAAGATAGTCCTATTCATACAAGGGCCATTCTACAGAGGTAAACTTCTTGTAACAGGGGCCTACTCATGAATTATTGTCAGAGATATGATCGTAGGACTGGGGTCCAAGTACACCACCAAGTCCAACCCTTCTAAGAACCTACACAATCTGGTTAACTGATAATAATTAAACTAGCTACAGAGATCCAGATGGAAATGCCTTCTCCTGCCCAGATATTTTAAGGCTTCTGAGTCTCATGATCAAGCCAGGTTCAGTAGGAGTGATGGAGTGCTTGGACCCTAGCCCCAGGACCCCAGTCTCAAAACCTTATCTCTGGCAATAACTTGATGCCTTAAGCCAAGTTACAGAAACTGTGTTCCTTTAAGAGCTGGCCAATCCTTGATCCTATCCCCCTAATTAGCACACTTGGCATAACATTCATTTTACTTTTTCTATATAAAAGTCAGTATCATGTACACTAGGTTGTGAGTTCCCTAAAGAGCTATGACCTCTTTATTAGCTTTAATAAACTCTTGCCACTTGAATATAAGTGCTTGAATCTGCAAATTCTTTCCAGATTATTGCCTCATACCTTGATAGTTTTGGGGTCCATGCAGCCTTAAACTTCATCAGACATACAAATCAGGAAATCTGACATTGAAACCTGAATTTACCCACTTACTGCTGTATGATGTGGCTTCTTTGAGACTGTTTCATTTATAGAATGTTAAATTGAATTTTTCTAATTTTATTATCTCAAAAGATGTATGTTGTTTTTCAGTGTTCATAAGCTTGATTTTTATAAAGTACATTAAGGTTTACCTCAGTTGATTATCACTAAAACTCAATGAGTTAAGTACTGTAGGTATTTTTGTCCCCATTTTATAGATGAGAAATTTGAAGTTCAGAGATATAAAGTGATTTATTTATAGAATCATAGGATGTTAGATTGAATCTTGGAGAGAATCTTAGAGGCCATTTATCCCAATTTCATTTTTATACTGTCTGAGGCAACAGGCTCAGAAAGGCAAAATGATTTGCCCACAATCACAGTTTGTATATGTAAAAGACAGACTTGACCCCTGTTCTATCCTGATGCCAATTTCAGGTTTTTATTTTAATCTTATACCACACAGCCTTCATCAGGGGCTCATTTTTAGATACCTGCTTTCTAAACTGTAGAGCAGTATATAAACATTAACTATTTCTGCTTTATCTTATAGCTATTAAAAAGAAGCTACATGGAATTTTAGACTAAGACAGACTTGGCGTTAGGAAGACAGGGTTCCACCAAATCCTGTTTCTGACACATACTTCACATCTGCCTAGGAAAATAACTTACATTCTCAAGGCCCCATGCTATACTCTAAGGCTATATCAGTTGTAGAGATTTATTGTGTGGATTTGTATCAGCCTGGGAACTTCCTATGTGAAATAACTCATAGATCTGGTTTAAAAATGAAGTAAATAAATAAAGACAATGCAAGTTTTCTGCATAGAGAAGCGATGTGATCAGGTCTGATCAAGAAAGATCAGAGTAGGAGTGAACAGAGGAATATGATAACCATTTCATCTCATTTGATCCTCATAACAACACTTGGAAGTGCTATTATTATACCCATTTTACCATTGAGGGAACTGAGGTAGACAGAGGTTAAGAGATTTGCACTAGTGTGTGAGGCTGAATATGAACTCAGGACTTTCTGATTCCAGACCCAGCACTCTATCCACTGTTCTACCAGCTATGTTTGCCAAGGTCGGTTTGCCAGATTCAAATTAAATGATTGGAGTTTTAGGACAGTGTGAGTAGTAGAGGGGAAGACTGCTTCCTTGGGTAGAATCCACTCTTTCATTTAAAGGAGGAGGAAATCTGCAATTCACTTTTTCACCTCACCTGCATAACAACTTTTTGAATCAGAGAGGAATGATATAAACCATAAAGACCTCAGAGATTCCCTAGGATTCCTTGGCGAACACTTTTGGATAATGGATGAATTAGTGGCTGCCTCACTAAGTATCTCTCCAAAGAAGTGCCTGAAGTGTTAAGTCAGGTTTCATGGAATCCCATGGAGCACAAAATCATTTTTGGTTAAATCAAAGGTACCTTTGAAGTTGCCATTGCAATGAAGCCAAGAGATGCAAATAGTCAAGCTTTTTTTTTTTTAATGAATTTCCTCAGTGTGAATATTCAGTCAATAGTCCTATAATTGGGCATAAAGATAGTTTTTCCCTCCTGTGTTTCTTTGATCTTTGCATGCTCTCTGTTGGCACTGGAAATGGGAGGCATTTTTGTTGAGAAATGAGAGTGGCAGAAGTTGACACACTCTGTGGCTGCCTTTCAACTCTACCTACAATTGAACAATATTTTCTCCTCAGTTTGATAGAAATCATGATCCTACTTAATTGTGAATTCCAGAATTCCTGAATTCTGTTCTCTAATTATACAATGTTGCAAGATGGCAACCTACTTTAAGTAATAAATTGAGATGATGCTATAAATCTACAGACATATGAATGTCCAAGAAAAATGATTTTTGAATAGGCAAAAATGATTAGACACAAACTAAATGTATCACTTCCTCAAGGTTATGAAAAATGAGCTTGTATTGCTGCAGCCATGGCCAACATCAATATGATTTTAGTGCCCTACATAACCTAGTCTGATTTGTGCAAATCTCAGCATCCTTATTTAAATGGATAGTAGTGACATTGTAGAGCACATTTTGCCCTTAAATTTAAGAATATTTATTGCAACTGAATAGTGGGGATGGGGAGGAAGAGAAATAATTAATGTTTTTTTCTACTAGGTTAACATTTTTAAAAAAATAAGCTGTTTTCATACAGCCTTTAATTAGAAATTCTACCTTAGGTGCCCATACAATGGAAACATTTTATTTTTTAAAGTTCTTTTTTTGACACAGCTTTATCCTGGAATAATTATTGTTCATGAATTTAAGTCAATAATGAAACAAACAATGTCTTCTCTTTTCCTCACTCATTAAAACTGCAAAGATATTACAAGATACCCTAAATAATAACATTAATAGGTCCTCATTTTTTGTTTTCTTATGAAAATAGATCATTTCTTGATTAGGAAGCTACCTTTCTGCTTCAGAAGCAAAAGTCTCCAAGATAATATGATTTTACACAATCATAATTCTGAAATACTATAGTGTTCTCCTTTGAAACATCTGAGTAATTCTGACAATCAAAATAAAATGGGCCTTGATAAGAGTTTTAGCTGAAAAACCAGTAGGTCTGTGTCCAACATGCATGCACACATACACATACACACACACACACCATTGATGTAAGCAAGCCCACTTTAAAGAATGTTACTTTGAAACATGGTAACTTGTATCTAGGTTTACTGGTTTTTGTTGACCCAAAGTTTTGGGTAATTCTTAAAATGTAGGTGAATTACAACAGCTTTGCATGATTCAAATCAGTTCATTCTTAACTTTAGCCTTGCATTAAAAAAAACATCTAATATAAAAAGATTTGGATTGTCCATCCACATTATACTGATGAAGAAGCATACTTATCATACTTACCTATGTTATGCAGTTTATAATGCAGTAATTGGCATGGTATCACTAATCTTAAAACATAATACCATCTGCTTACTATGATCAGCAATTATCCATTTGACTAAATTCTTGATGCTTTACTGATAAACAGTGTATGTGTCATAGAGATATAATATACAAAATTAAATAGGAAAAACTACTCCAAAACATGCAAACGTTGTAATATTTATGCATTGAAGTAAATTTTGTTTATGATGTTTATCATATTCAGAGCATCGACAACTCAAGCAAAAGAAAAAACATATAAATTGAACTTATTTAAGAAACTTATTTGCAGAGTTCATTAAAAAAAAACCAATTAATACAGGCATATGCATACACACATAAGCCTGCATTCTCCAATAGCAGTCAATTTCATATGCATTGTTTTTAACTTGTACTCAACAATGTTCTGGTGGTAGGAAATCCCACAAGCAGAACGAGCCTAATTTTGGACTTCCTGATGTGTGCAAGTATATTTTTTTTTCAAAAATCAAATTATTAGTAGCACAATGGCTTGATTTCCATTAAAATGTTTACATATTGTAGTTTACATACAATTTCAGTATTTCAGCACTCTGTCACTTTACATACAGGGAAATCAACTATTCCCCCCTGAATAGTTTAAAAAGGTTGTTAAAAAAAAAAAGCACTGACAAGATAAATTGCCAAGGTGCTTATTTCAAATATGTAGATCAGATTTAATAGTTAAAACAAAGACTTCTGCATAGACTACTAAAAACAGAGTTAGATAAAGGGGTGATTTACTCTAATGGAGTAGTAGTGTGTGTTTCATGGCCATGGCAGGAAATGGAACTAGATGTCAGCAAATTAGTGGTTATAGTCAAATGAATGTAGTCTTCCATATATATATATGTATATATATATATATATATGTATATATATATATACATATATATATGTTTAAATAGGAAATGAGAAACTATTTTGATTATGTCATTGAATACAAAGACAAAAAAAAACCCCTGAAAATCATACATCCACAAAAGAATCATGATTTGAATAAATAGTCTTGTCCAAACAAGCCAAGTAGATGGTGCTTTGGATAGAGAACAGGATCTCTCTCTTTCTACTCTCTAGTAGGAAAATCTGCATTCAAATCTGAACCCAGATATTTACTAATAGTGTTAGGTTTGATGAGTCACTTTAAGTTTTGTCTTCCACAGTTTATTCAGTTGTACAATGGAGATGATCTTCTAGGTTATTGTGAGGCTCAAATGAGAAAATATTTGTAAAGAGATTAACAGAGTATCTAAATTACAGTAGGCACTATGTAAATGCTTCTTATTTTTATTCCAAGCATCTGTTTTTACAAATAAAGGAATTTATTGAGAAGTGATCTAATGCTCTTTTCTCATGACCACATGGTCATCTAGTTCAACTCTCATAGAAATAGTAATTCTTTCTAAAACAGTTCTTGTTGGTAGAGTTATAAATAGACTCAACCATTCAGCAGAACAATTTGAAACTGTACCTCTATAAAACTGTGTATAGCCTTTCTTCCAGAAATACCACTATTTATTCTACATCCCCAAGAGATCAGAGGAAAAGGAAAAAAAAATCTATTTGTACAAATATATTTAATGCAACTTTTTTTCTGGTGGCAAAATTGAGGGGATTTCCATCAACTGGGGAATGGCTGAAAAAGTTGGAGTATATCCTTTTTATGGAATATGATTGTGGTATAAGAAATGATGAGGGGGATAATTTTGGGGGGGGAGTAGGGAGATTTTTATGAACTGATGCAAAGTGAAGTGAGAAGAACCAGGAAGTCATTGTATCCAGTAAAATTAATTTTGTAACGATGATCCACTGTGAAAGACTTAGTTAATTCTGATCAATACAGGGAAGGTAATTCAGAACTTATGATGAAAATTGCTATCCACCTCTAGACATAGAATTGATGAATTCTGAGTACAGATTGAAATATGATTTTCTCACTTTATTTTTTCTTGCTTTTTTGACAATATACTTAATATGGAAATAACTTTTGCATGATTTCTTATACATGGTGATTTTTATATTGCTTGTCTTCTCAGTTGGTAGGGTAGTGTTGGAGGGAGAGAGAGGATTTGGAACTCAAAATTATAAAATAAATAACAAAATTTAAAAAATAATTTTATCTAAAAAAAACAGGACTTCATTTTTTCTCAAGGCACAATGCTTGGCACATAGTAGGCACCATATAAAAATGTTTATCTCTTTCTTTCCTTCCTTCTTTCTTTCCTTCTTTCCTTGTTTCATGAAGCTCTTTTGGAGTTTGGTGAAAGCCCACAGTCATTTTCAGAGTAGTATTTTTTTAAGTCATAAATGAAATATATACAATTACAAAAAACTAATTACATTAAAATATAGCTTCAAAATATATATATAAAAAAACAAATACCTGTTCACTGATTCTAGGCTAGAAAACCCTGAAGTCTGTAACATTAACTGACAAACAGTCTTACTTCTTTTGCTTGATCACTTTTCATGACAACCAAAACAAAGAACTGTTCCCATTGAGACATTCTGCTGAATTTTTTGAAAGCTTTAATTCTTAGAGAATGATTATCTAAGATAGTTTTTCTCTATCTTTTACTCATTAGTCCTTGTTTTAACTTCTGAGGTCATCCATAATAATTTTTATTCCCTCTTGCACAATACATTTTGATTTAAACATTTGAAATCAATCTTCATGTCCCACTTCATTCAGTTCTTTTGCCAAAAGTTACTAACACTTTCAATTGGCCATCTTAGGATATGGATTCAAATTCTCTCACCAGTCAGGTTATCCTCTAGACAAACCACAGCTTTTCAATATAGCTTTTAAAATGCAATTCCCTAGACTAAAACCAAAATTCTGCATGTGATTCAACCAGGAAAAATTATATTGTCTTTTACTTTAGATATAATATTTCTATTAATTCTGCCTATTTTTTTAAACTGCCATGTCACGCTTAATTCATAATGAACTTGTTGTTTACTAAAATTATATGATATTTTTCACAGGAAGTCAACAATCATTAAGTGCTTATTATATCAGGTACTCTTTTAGTACTTGTATAGTTCTTTTGTTAAAGATAAAAATGTGTAGTTACATTTCTAAATTTCTATTGTTATATTCAGCTCATTTTTCTATACTATAAATATTTCTGTTCACAACCAATTCTGTCATCCAACTTGATAGCTATCCCCTCAATACTAGGTCATCTACAAACTTGATAAACATCACAGCTATGTCTGGAGTCACAACATTAATGAAAATTCCTTATCACTCCCAAGGATACTCATGCAATGAGAAGACTGGCATAATTTTATTACATAATTCTTTAGATTTTGCTTTAAATCGAACATTACTGTCATTCAGTTTCATACTTTCCTCTTTGTTTTGAACTATTTTATACAAGATGGCCAGATACTTTACTGATATCAGGAATACTAGACTATGTCAATGGTCTTACCTTTGTTCTGCCAGTTCATAACCCATTTAAAAAAGGAAATGAAGTTTGCTTGCAATGATTTGATTTTAGTTAGCTTATGGAAACTATACTGGTTTCTAGACTGCCACTTGCATTTCTAGGTGCTGACATTTCTTGTTTTTGTTCTTGTTGTTGTTGTTGTTGTTGTTGTTGTTATTGTTCTTCTTCTTCTTCTTCTTCTTCTTCTTCTTCTTCTTCTTCTTCTTCTTTTTCTTCTTCTTCAAGTGTTCTATGCTTTCATCAGAAACTAAAATTAGCCTTCTGGTTTTGAGTATCCCCCTACTTCTCCTTATTAAAGCGTTTGCTCCTTCACTGTCCCACTAAACCTTTTACAATCTCCACAAATTCTCAAAGATTATTCGTAGTAGATCATCATCATACCCACAAATCATTTTGGCTCCTAGAATGTAGAAGAATCAAATGAGATATTACATGTAATGTGTTTTATAAACTTTAAATTATAAGATTATGGAATTCAACATCATTGTCATTATTAGCATGTAATTCCCTAGGAACCCCTTAACTAGGAGTATCTGAAGGCCACAAAGTACATTAATTTTATATCAACACAAGTTGTTGTTTTCAAGCACAATAAAAATGTCCAGTTTACTTACAACTGAATAACCATACTATAAAATCTTCCCCCAAACTAAGTAAAACTGTCTGAAAACAAGGATAGTGACTGATAGAATAGTGATAGTGATTGAGAGAAATTTGGGTGTCAAGAGACTTCTATATTTTAAAGGAGGATAGGTACAGGCATTTTACATTTATAACAATTTATAACAAACAATTCTGGGTTTGATTTTTTATATGATCTCTCATCTCTTAACTGTTTTGTTCCATTTTTCTCAGGCTTATGATCTTCCCCCTCCCCCAATTGAGAAGGAAAAAATAACTAAGTAAAATAAAAGTTGATTAGTTCTTTCTCTTTGGCTTTTATATCACTTGCTGTTCTTTCTGGTCCTTTTCCCATTTTCCTTCTTGCTCCACAAATAAATAAAATATCACTTCTTGCTGTATTTAGCATATTTTTTGTTTTTATTTTTGAGGTCCTCCATTTATTCTGCTTTTTAGAATGCCTGTCCCTCTTATAAGATTATTCCACATTTTTTTTTGTAATCTGTTCTTTTTGCCTGCTCTTCCTTCCTTTTTTTATATGTCATTCTAAAATCATGCCTCAGTACAGCTGGAAGGTCATATCTGTCACATCAGATACTTTCTCCTTCACTCTCATATAAGAAGTCATTCCTGATTGCCTGACCAAAATCTGTTGAGCTGCCTTGACTTTTAGAGATTCAAGTCAGAAGATCATTTGACTTTTTCTTTGCTGTGAAATTCTTAAAATAAATTTTTTCACCCTTAAGTCTAGAGCACATGATGCTTATGTAAAGAATTCTCCAACTTTCTTATGATATTCTCTTAATAGCACAGTTATTTTCCATTCAGATCCTGGTCATTTGTACTTCAGTAACCATTTCCTCCTTTCTGGTCAGAATTACGTACTCAAAAGGTAAAAGCCTGAGGTAGGGCGTTCAGTTTAGCTGCTAAAGACAATCAGTAAAACAAAGGGAAATTTTCTGTGGATGATATGATGTAAAATTACAGAAAAATAATCCATAAAATGAGCTCTTGGACCCTCAATAACTAGCAATGATTTTATTCTTTCAACTTTCAGGACAACTCTTCACAAAACAAAGCTAGTGAACCTTCCTCTGAGAGCTTCCTCCACATTCCTTGTTCACCTTGTTGGTGTTCACCACTGCTACTATGACTGAAACAATAAAGTTTCTCATTGTTGCTGCTGCTATTAATCATATTTTAAATATTTTATATGTGATACTTGATCACTTATATTAGCTCAGAGAAACTATATATATACAGTCTTCCAACAAAGGAAACGCAGATACATTTGACTAAGTTATGCCCTTCTCATCAAACAAAATTGGCACATCTGAGTGTTTATTCTTTGCCTATATTTTGTTGATTCTAGTTTCCTCAGCAAAGAATAAGACAGCCACTAAATTAAACTCCATATTGAAAAGCCCCCATATCAACACCCTTCTTTCAAGCCTATTGCTGACAATGTTGGGAGTAAGCCAAAAAACTGTCTTCTACTATATTATAATTCATATCAGACAAAGCCCCAGGAATCTAAATGTCTCTTTTTATTCATTCAATAAATAATTTTCTGCATTCAAAATGTGCAAAAAATCCCTGAATTACACTTGAAAAGTTTTTTTTTTAAATGGCATAGTCTCTTTCCTTAAGGGCCTTAACTGTAGAAACAGTGAATATAATTTAGTGTAAATTAATATAATGAAAATCAAAATATGAAAATAAAATAAAATATATGTGAGAAGAGATGAGAGACAGGTCAATATCAGCTTCAGGGAAGAGAGACATTTTCTTGGAGCAACATTTGTATTGGTAGGGTTTTAACAGGTAGGAATGTGGGTAGGGGAAGGAGGTGATCCAAAGAGGGAGGAAAGCATAGGGTAGATCTGGAGGGCAGGAAATAGATGTTGTAGTGGAGACTTTCTTCAGGATCTTAGAGAAGGAGGTATTTCCTGTGCTTCTACCATGATACTTCCTTTCTTCAAATCTGGACACTCTT
Source organism: Pseudochirops corinnae (assembly GCA_028646515.1). Taxonomy (NCBI): domain Eukaryota; kingdom Metazoa; phylum Chordata; class Mammalia; order Diprotodontia; family Pseudocheiridae; genus Pseudochirops; species Pseudochirops corinnae. Next base: position 2,413 of record JAQQSV010004096.1, on the reverse strand, counting down.
TCCATTACATGGACAGGGAAATATCCTAGCCAACCTCAGAACTTAGTGTTTTTTTAGATGTAGTACTAATATCAATGACCAGAATGGTATAGTTTTCAACTGGCTTGCTTTGATACCATACTCTATTTCAAAAGAAATGCCTACCTGAGTCTTTCCATTACGGTGATTTGAGAAGGGAGAAATCTTCTATGTTAGAAGGTTATTTTGTTGAGAGGAATTAATGGAAAATAGAATGGAATAAATAAATAACTCCTTTATAAAAAGTCAGCACAGTCTTTTCCTTATATCTAAAAGTCTATTGTTGGACTATGCATCATTTATGCAGAAAAGATTTTAAAAATAGTAGTCATACAGTCAGGGTTTTCAGGGTTAATAATATTCATTTCCTCAATGCTATACAAATTCCCCAAAAGTCACATTAACACCTGTTTTAAGGCTTATATTGTCAAATATGTTCTCCCAGTTTGAATTATGTAGTGTAGATTGGGATAAAAACACACTAGAACATTCTCATTATCCTTTCATTAACTTACTTATAAAGAGAAAATAGCCTAACCCATTTTCACATTAGTCTACATAGCACCATTTCAAAGCAGCAAGGACAGATTTTGATATTCTATTTATTAAAATGAGCTGTAAAAAAAAAAATCTCTCTTAGCTGCATAAATTTGCCCTCATTAAGTCTTCTAACCTAAATGTAAAAACAAAACAACCAAAAAAACCCCCACAGAAAACAAAACAAAACAACAGAAGAAAATATTAGAGGGATGCGAAAAATACTTCAGCATATTTACAAATTTGAAAACTTTTTCTTAAGTGAAACATTTAAGGTTGACTCAAAAAATTTTCCTATAAACATAACGATTTTCTTTTTAATATTTCAAGTTATTTCATGTTCTTAACTCTTTAACCAATAACTTCATCTTATCTGAAAGATACCCCATCATTTACTTGTCCTGCTTTTTTCAACATGTCTGTCTTTCAAATATTGGGAGATAATAGATATTATTTTTAACACTTACAACACATTTCCCTATCTAACTCTCTTTTTTTTCTTTCAAATAGTCTTATGGCACATTAAATATGATATAGACAGGAATAGTAGGTAAGTATCAAAGAACCTGAATCAGCTGACACACACACACACGTATGAGTGTATACATATATACTTGCATATAATTTTAAAAGCAAAACAATAGATATCCTCATAAGTGAATGAGGAAAAATAGGTAAAAACTATTATAGGAATTTGTAAGTAGTTTAAAAAAAAGATATGTTTTAACTGACTAGTATAATGCATATTGAAAAGAAATGAGACAATACACTCAGCATGAAAGCACATTTTAAAAGTAGGGAAGTCCAAAGTCTATTATGATTTGGTATTTGTACTTAACTGTATGTAGGACTCAAATGCAAAAAATATGAATCCCATTTCAGTTGAGTAGAACTGAGAACAGCAAACATTACAATATTTGTGAATAACCTGGGCCCAGTTTTACATCAAATTAAGCCACCTCAAAGCCTGACATTACAGAGTACCATTACTTAGAGTGAAAAAAGAAAAAAAAACAACTTTAGGAAATCTTGTTATGTAATATCTCTAGTTAAGGATGTTATTGAGTTTCACAGCCTAAGGTGGTGCAAATTATCCATTTTCAGCAACACATGGCCAACTTGTTATGATTAAAATTTGAATATCTAGAGTATACTGTGCCATTAAATACTTAAAAGTAAGTCGTAATATTTCAAAATTGAGAGCAAAAGCTAATTCAGATTTCTTAGTTATATAAAATACTTTACAATTCTTTTTTTCTTAGGGGTAGAAATTTTAGTCTTTTTGAATTTGGCATTCTCATTTAAGCAGATTTCAATTCCAATATATTCAATTCAACAAACATTATGTGACCATCTTTATTATAGAAACTCTACTGCTAAGAGGCAGAAAAATATAGATTTTAAAAAAAATACAGTCCCAGACATTGTGTCTTACATTTTACATCAATCATAAATGGACTACACATTTCTCTCTAGTTTCAGTGATGAGCACTTTGCAACAGTTTCTTGATTGAGGCCCCAAAGGTAAACAGAGGTGACCTGAGGAAAGTACAAAGTACTTGGCTCTGACCTCTTGGAAACCTGGTGGAAGTTTTTCACTCTTTACTTTTGGTGTCCTAGAGTCTACAATGGGACATTCTTTTCTTCCCACCTTCAAGATCAAATTTGTAAAGTGTAAAGCTGAGAACTAGCAGCTTTTCAGAGGACTGCTGCTTTGAACAGCTTTAAGGTTCTGATTACATAGTATAGTGTATTCTCTATTTATTCAGTAATAAACTAAAACAAAACATTCACAGAAACCAAAGAACAGCATTCACAATGTTATAACAACTTCTCTCTAAGGTGGACACATACTTTT
>JAQQSV010004095.1:0-14922 GCA_028646515.1 Pseudochirops corinnae | reverse complement strand
TTTGCTAATCCAGTTCTCACTATCTTTTTGGTGCTTGAACACATAATTTTACAAGAAAAAAATGAATAATTTTTTTTCTTAATATGAAACTACAATGGTTTAATCAATGAACAGCTATCCTTCAATAATTCTGCAGTGAGGAAGTGCCTATCTCAAGTCAAGATTTTACTATTTATTGACATTGGGTAGCTTTGCATTGTAAAGATTATATTTGATGTTGAAAGCATATGGAAATGAATTTCTTATAAATATAACACTAATATATTTGATAAAAGGGAAAGCATTACATGAAAATAGAACAAATAGTTCATGTTCTATCATTGATATTAGGCATAGTAGTTCTTATTGGAAAATAGTTATTTCTAGTAGTTTACTATGCTAACGTGGGTTTATATGACAATAATGCTAATTTTATATAGATATACTACATGATCTTTAGAGATAACTAACTAATATGCTATATAATATTAATACACCATTTCACTAATAATCTAATGATATTTATACATTCTTAAAAGAGTTTAATCAAAGTAATTATTGCCACTTTAATTTATCACAGAGCAATGTGACTTAAAGGATAAATAATAATTCCCTAATTAAGGAAGATCTGTGATGCCTCTTTGTAACATCTCTATAATTATGATTTCATTGGATTTGGAACTGAAAGAGACATCCTAGGTCATTTAATCCAAACACCTCCTACCCCTTTTGTAGATGAGGAAACTGTTGGCCAAAGTACTGAGTTGCACCATGTAAGAGAGATAGCAAATACTAGATAAATTATTCAAACTCAGGACCTTGGATTCCAAAGCTAGTTTTTTATTCTCTATACTATGCTACTTTTCTTCCCAAGGCTATACATCAGGTCAATTCAAGTTTTGCCAGGTTCTACCAAAGTTAAACAAGCTAGATCTCAGGTACTGCGTCAAACCCACCCCATATCCTACCTCAACATTTAGAGGAGGTGCATATGCACAAAAAAAAAGAAGCAAAAATTAAAACCCACACTATGGGTTGAGGGCCGTGTGATATAATGGGAGAGGGTTTCAAGGAAAACAACTGAAAGAACTGTCACGGCATCCAGGAGAGTAGAGCTATGTAACTGTCTGACATCTGTTCAAAAAAGTTGACTGCATAGTGACATACAAATAAATTCTTCTCTTTACCACTTGTGTATCTAATTAAAACTTTTGAAAATGAATATTGAAAGACTTTAGTCTCTACGTTATTTGCTTATCCTGACTAGTGCAACTGAAATACAGCATCATCTCATTTAACCAGGTATATTGATGGATTTCAATACAATCAAAGCCAGGGGTGGAGGGGAAATGAAAAAAAAAAAGCAAAGCAAAACAAAACAACAACAAAAACAAAGCTCATTCAGTCATCAACTGAGATGCTAAAAAGTTAATGGATTAATATACTTTGCTTATTACTCAATATTAAACACTATGTGACAACAACTTTGCTATGCTATGAATAGTAGCACTTATTCACTTGCATCCTATTTTACCTGATTGCTTAGTTTACTATCTCACAATAGATATAAATTAGAAAATATATCTGAGTTACTGGGGATGAGAAAATGACAACAATGAGAAATCATAGCTTACAAGGAGGAGGAAGAAAAGCAATAGAAAGTATTTACACACCTAAAAATTACCATTTGGGGATCATTTGGAATAGGAACAATCGATGTTTCCTGCAGGATCCGTGATGGCACAGTACAATAATTAATGTTCTTGAAAAGAAAAAGAAATAATCAATTTTAGAAAAAGTCTACTCAGTTAGGGAATGGCTAAACAAGTTATGGTATAATAATGTAATGGAATACTATTGTGCTATAAGAAATGAGGAGCAGATAGACTTCCTAATAACCTGGAGAGACTTATATAAACTGATGCTGAGTGAGGAGAGCAGAACTAGGAGAACTTTGTACACAATTACAGACCCATCATATGTGTGATGACTGACTTTGATAGAATGGGCTCCTCTCACTAATACAAGGTTAGAAAACAACTACAAAAGACTCATGTTGGAAAGGGATATCCACATCCAGAGAAAGAACTACAGAGTCTGCAGATCAAAGCAAACTATTTTCTCTCTCTCCTTTGTTTTTTGTTTTGTTTTGTCCCTTCTTTCTCACTGTTCACCCCACTGGTTATAACTCTTCTTTACGACATGACTAATGTTCAACAAAAAGGTATTTGCAGAACCTATATTTGATCACATACCACCATGGGGGAAAGAGCAAAGGAGAGGGAGGGGGAAAAAATTTGAAACTCTAGGGATTGTGGAATGGAATGTTGTAAACTAAAAGTGAAAAAAAAATTACAAAAAAGAAAAAGTCTATAAAAGTTCTTAATTTATAAATAGATTTTGTGGTTAAAGACAATCTATCTAATTAAAAACTGCATTCATAGTCAGTGAATAAAAGAAAGTTTTCTATGCTAAGTTTTAAGATAGAAGGAAAACAGTTACATTTTGATGTTTTGAAAAAATCATTCTCTAAAGGTTATGTGTTCACTCTGTACTGCTAGAGATCACAATCCATTCAAGCTTTGTCATCCAGCGTGATTCTATAATTTGCCCTTTCATAAATCCCCCAGACTATTGACTCAATTGATTGTAGCCCTTCTTCTCAGACACTTAATGTATTCTGTCTACCAATATATTTGGGCTGATCATTTGATAGTTTCTTCCCTCTTGCCAGGTGACCAGCCATCATTTTGTAATCATATGTTGTCTTGATGATGTATTTTATCTTAATTCTCACGTTCAACCTACCATTGGTTATATAAGCCACTCTCCTGCATATAGGTAGAGTACCCATCTGGCTATGTCATATTTTTGATAATATGTGTTCTTCAGCTCTAGAGCCTTTTCTGTATGAATTATCTGGATAATCTCTCTCTGTAGAGGCTCTGGGTCTCATTTAAAAGACCTCATTCTAGGAACCAGCAGCTAAGTTTCTAATTCTAGAAAAGTAACAGAACAACATCTTCAAACATGGACATTAACATGACCTCAATATCTTTAGAGAATTTCTGTCCTAATTGTAGTTTATTAAAAAAAATCCAGGGGCAGCTAAGTGGTGCAATGAATAGAGTAGCAGCCCAGGAGTCAGGAGGACCTGAGTTCAAATCTGGCCTCAGACACTTGACACACTTACTACCTGTGTGACCTTGAGCAAGTCATTTAATACCAATTTACTTTCTTTCTCACTTCCAAAAAAATTAAAAAAAAAACCTTTATGATTCTAGAGTACATCTTTGATGATTTTTTTTTTCTATGTTGTCCTCTACCAGCTCAATATATATCAAGGGGACTGAGTGAAGCTATGTCTTTGGTTATATCTACTGAACAATCTTGGATGACTTTAATATATGGAAAACAGCTCCATTACCTTGTCTAATTTTTTTATTGTGTTTTGCTCTGCCATCTAAAAAACATAGGAAAAATATGGTGGCATTCTATATTCATGACATATCAATCAGGTTTATCATAGTGGACAGAAGATTTGTTGTAGAAATGGCCTGTCAGTACTTTCTTTTGTTTGGATTGATTATGCCCACAACATAGGATGAACCATTCTCATATTTTATGTAGATAAGAAATAGACTTATGTGTTTGTAATTTCTTTTGCCTTCTCCCTTGCTTTAAAAATAATAATAGTGATCCTTTCCATTATTTCAGATCTTGACATGATTTCATTCTCAATCCTCACCCTTCTATTGAATGATATTCTTGGCTACTTTTTCCTACTTTATTGTCACAAGTGTTCTTTGTCAGTGTTCTAAGATGCAATAATGTGGGAAAACTCAGAGTGTTGAGTTTGTTGCACCCCAAAATGTTTTAAAGTACCAGGATTTTTCAGTTTTTTGGTTCTTGGCCTGATAAAAATCACGAAATTAAATATTATTTTGCTCTAGAAAGCAAAATATTTAAGATGTGTCATCAAAATATATTTTATATGGTAATTATTACTAATCCACATTACCAAAAATAAAATTCATTAAGGTACCTTAAAAATGCTTGGAAGAGAGGCAAGCAAAGACAAATATGGCATCTTTGAAACTATTTCTCTTAATTTGTTATATAGTTAACAATCAAGTTGTATGTGGTAGAGATTCATATGATGTTTTTCTTTCTTCTTCTTCCTCTTTTTATTTTTTTGCTTTTTTGAGGGGGAAAATGCAGGGCAATTGGGATTAAGTGACTTGCCCAAGGTCACATGTCTAGTAAGTGTTAAATGTCTGAGGCTGGATTTGAACTCAGGTCCTCCTTACTCCAGGACCAGTTCTCTATTCACTGTACCACCTAAACCCCTCTAATCTTCTTTTTCTATTCTATATGGTATAATTGAATTATTCTTTTTCATGTTTCTTAAATTCAGAAAGAAAAGTATATTTCTTAATCAGAAAAGCAAAGCAGAGTCTTAACGACTTTCTTCCTTTAATGTGTTGCCTATGCAAATATCAAAATGATTTCTGCAAAAATGTAGCAATAGTTATACTTTGTTCAGCCAGTCCATGGTTATCAATATTAAGCAAAAGATATAACAAACAATCATGTTTCACCGATGTATTTACCACTGTAAGGAGCAATGCCCAGAGCAGAGTCCAAATGGGAAAATAATTTCCTTTAGATAATAAGGTCATCTGAATGCTTCTGTTTGCAGATAACATTGTGCTGATTGTATAAAGGACAAAGAAGAAAAGTTCAAAGCCTTGTAAATGAGATCCATAATCATTCAAAAGATTTCGACTTGTCTTATTCTTTCATAAGTCTTTCATAGTGCACCCATTTGACATGCTGAGGGACACCCTATAATTTCTCCCTCTTTTCCTTTTGGCTTCACATAGATATCAACAGAGCATGCATAATGTTTATCATGTGTCTAACAATTTAGCTACCGAATCATCTGATCAATGTGTCACCATTTTTGGTAATACATCTTTTTGCTATTCTGTAATGAGCTTCTCTTGATTGAATTAAGGATTTTGTGATTGACTAAATGAATGTACTTTATGATTGGAAACTAATCTCCAATTGAGACTATCCCAGGTGTGGAGTGCTTTGACTTTTGTATTTTGCATTCCTTAAGGAGGCAACCTCCTTAAGCATGATTGGATGATTGAATTACTAAGTGATTGATTGACTACATGATTGTACTTTGTTCAAGATTATGTGACCACTGTGGTGAAAACTATGTGGCCATTTTAGTGATAAGTTGTTGAGCTGTGACATGATGAATGGTGTATTTTGTTTTTCGGGTGTAAGTTGGAACATTTTGAATGCTGTACCTTGATTTTCTATGAACGTTTTGTTTTGATTCGTTATTGAATAAATAGAGAGTTCACTTATCCATGTAATCAAACCCTTGAAAGCTATTCCCAGGATCAGTCCTCTGGAAAGCTGCTCTTGAGTGGCTTTATAGATGCCCAGTTGTGTCCAGTTTCAACTCATAAAGGTGAAGGGATTCTCAATTGGTTCTGCATGTTTTAACTGGCAATATAATGGTAAATTTATATGTAACAACACTGATTCTTCTTGTGAATATTATGGATAATGTATAATTTAATCAGTATTTGTGGAAAAGAATATCATGTTTCTAAAAGTACAAGATTTTTTTCTTTTACAGAAGCAGAAATGCACTGAAGCCTAAGTACTTTCCATAAAACTATACTTTGACAAGGTTTCTGTTGTGTGTCAGTAACCAAATCCAAAACCATCCAGAGTTCAAATTAATCTCATCTATAATTTAAATAATAGTGAAGAGTGTTATAGTAAAATATTGATGAATATTGGTTATGGATGAGCTTGAATAAATATTTTCAGAAATATAAGCATATATTCAGGGCTATTTTTATTATGAGGGCAAGAGAATTTAGAATGCCTAAGAGACACTTATTAGAAAATTCACTAGCTAAGGTAATATATGACCTTCCTTTGACGATATAAAATACATATTCCTTTTAATTGATATGTCTTTAATATATTATACTTAATACTGTCTACTAAAAAGAAAATAATGCATGATTTTCAGAAGTGTATAATTTCATAATTATTGCAGTAATTGCATATTTTGCATATTCCTCATCACCACCTTCCTGTCAATCAATCAAATAATTAATTTTTACATAATATGGGCAGAAAACTATACTTAAACTTATAAATTACCTTTCATTGAAGAACTGTAAGTGGGATTTTACTCACTGAAGTTTTGAGCATAACAAACATCTAAACAAATGCATATAGAAGAATTTTACAAATTCAACTATCGTGAATAGAGCAGTAGACTTTGAATCAAGAAGACCTCAACTCAAAACCAATCTCTGAAATTTATTTATTTTTTAAATCTTTGTTTTTCTTTTTTTAAGTAAATTAGTTATTTTTAGTTTTGAACATTCACATCCATGAATTTTAATTTTTCTCTACCTCTCTCCCCTCCTTCTTCCCCAAGACAGTGTACAATCCAACATAGACTCTACATATACATTCATATTGAACATATTTACACATTAGTCATGTTGTATAGAAGAATTAGAATGGATGGGAGGAACCACAAGAACCAAACCAAATCAAAAGAAAGCAAATGATATGCTTTGCTCTGCATTAAGATTCCATATTTCTTTCTCTGGGTGTGGATAGCATTTTCCATCATGAGTCTTTCGGAGTTATTTTAGGTCCTTGCATTGCTGAGAAGAACTAAATCTATCAAAATCAGTCATTGCACAAAGTGGCTGTGGCTGTGTACAATATTCTCCTGGTTCTGCTTACTTCACCAACATCAGTTCATATAAGTCTTTCCAGGTTTTTCTGAAGTCCACCTGTTCATTGTTTCTTACAGCACAATAGCATTCCATTACTTTATATACCACAACTTGTTCAGCCAATCCCCAATTGATGGACATACCCTCAATTTCCACTTCTTGGCCACCCTAAAAAGAGCTGCTCTAAATATTTTTGTACTTATGGGTCCCCTTTTCCTAATTTTCAAGATCTCTTTGGGATAGAGACCTAGAAGTAGTATTGTTGGCACATTTTTATAGCCTTTTGAGCATAGTTCCAAATTGCTCTCCAGAAATGTTGGATCAGTTCACAACTCTACTAACAATGAATTAGTGTTCCAATTTTCCCACATCTGTTTCCAGCATTAATAATTTTCCTCTTTTGTCATGTTAGCCAATCTGATAGGAGTCATGTGGTACCTAAGAGTTGTTTTGATTTGCATTTCTCTTATCAATAGTGATTTAGAGCACTTTTTCATGTAACTATAGTTAACTTTACTATTTTCCTCTGAAAACTGCCTGTTCATATCTCTTGAACATTTATCAATTATTGAATGATTTACATTCTCATAAATTTGACTCAGTCCTCTATGTATTTTAGAAATGAGGCCTTTATCAGAGATACTGGTTATAAAAAGTTTTTCACAGTTTTCTGCTTCGCTCCTAATCTTGGTTGTCTGATATTTATTATGCAAGGTTTTTGAGTCTGAGTTTTTATTTGTAAAATTGGCCAAAAACTGCACCTCACTCACAAAGTTGTGATGATCACTTGAGATATATAAAGTATGAAGAGTGATTTACAAACCATAAAATGTTTTTACATAATATATATGTATGTGTTATATATTGCTAGTTATTATCATTTATAATTTTAAAGACAGAAAATGTCTTCTTTCACTTTCTTAAGTAGAAATTGAATTAAAAATACCCATAATATTATGCAGTATTCAAATATACTATATTAAATTCCTTTTTGAAACTGAACTTTTACACCATTCAAAACATGGAATAATTGAACCACATATATTTACTGATATGATTTTCTCAATTGCTAGTACTTTTACTTTTTTGATTATTTCCAATGGTTAAATCCTATGTTGTTTTTTTCCCTTTTAACCTTTATCCATAATTTTCCCTGGATTAAAAGTATTGACTGATCTTCTTTCGCCCCTCCCCCATGTCAAGGGGATTCCAGATATACTTAGTAAATGTGAAAATGATCACAAATAAGATTGACCATTAATGGTGTAATGGCAAGCAAAGAAGTAGTTAACACTTTGTTTCAGCTACTTAGTTCACTCCTTGTTTCAGTTCTTGCCCATGATTGTATCAGGTCTCTGTTGAGAAGCAGAACTTGTGAACACCACAACTTATGAACCATATGTAAAGAAAGCTCCAGACTGGAGAGAACAGAACTGAGAAGAGAGAAGAACTGAGAATTGAGTAGAACTAATAGGAACTGAGAAGAGAATGGAGAAGAACTGAGAATAGAACTCTTGTGGTGCCAGAGTCAAGAAGGAGAAAACTTGTGATATCCAGGCATTCTATGTTTTTCTTGATGTTTGTGTTGTTTGCGATGATGTTTGTTTTTGCTACTTTGTACAGAAGCCCTGGGACCTTACTGGAAGCCCTGAAAGAGGATTTTCTGCTTGTCTGTTAACAGAAGTCCTAGAGAAGGATTTTGGAGGTCCTGGGACTTTGCTAATGATTTGTGTTTATCTCTTGGTCCTTGTTGGTGGGTCTCCGTTGATTTCACAGATAGTGAATTGATGATGGTGCCAGCAATGTGAATGAATGTTATTGTGGCTCTGTTAAGGTTTGTCTTCCCAGAAGCAGAAACTTTGAAGGACTTGAGGTGGACTGGATACTGTGAGCTTCACTATGAAAGTGGGAACTGGATGAGGAGCTAGACAAAGAGCAGTCTGCCTTTGAATCTAGATGACAGTTGGATAGATTCAGGCAGGAGCTGGGACCATGGAAGAGGAACCATGGAATCTGAGAGCCAGCCTCTAGTCAAGATGAAAAGACCTCTTCTTGAGTACCTAATGTTGACTGAGAAGATCATGATTTTCTGTGACCCAGGAGTGGAGAACTTTGACCTTTGCACTTTGTGTCCTTTAAGGAGGCCTTCTCCTTGAGGATGATTGAGTTAAGGACTTACTGAACAATATCTTTAGTTTAAAATTATGTGGCCACATTGGTAAAAACTATGTGGCTTTTTTAGTGATAACTTGTTATGTCATAACATTGTGAATGCTGTACTTTTGTTTCTGTCAATGTTTTGTCTTGGTTTATTACTTAATAAATAGAGTTTGCTATACTATGTAATCAGAAACCTCAAACTGTTCACAGAAGCAGTCCTCTGGAAAGCTGTTCATGCTTGCCTTTACAAATGGTCTCTAGTTATAGCACTATGTAGTTGTTTAATAATTATCTTGTTTGATGAGCAAGGAGAGAACAAATGATTATTTTATTTTTGACAGCTAAATATGTTGCAAATTGTGAGTTTATATGTACACTGTAAAATCACATTGAATTACTTTTTCTGCAGGCTCACCCATCTATATGTATAAGTGTATATTTTTAATAAAATTTTCTATTTTCTTTAGTTCTACAAGTAGAAATGAAATGGAAAATGATTGTTACCCACAGCACAATTAGTATTACATAAGATCTTTTATTCTTATTTTTAATAATCAAGTTCTGTAACATTCACATTTTTCTAAACTCTGGATATACATCATCCTCAGAATTACCTTTTAAAAATAATAATGACAGTGTGTTGTGAAACTCTGTTTTGATGTGAAATTTTCTAAACAAAATTGAAAACGCTACTTTTAAAATGTATATCTGGGGCTGTAATTATTTTTTGTAACTTACAATAAACATATTTTATATAAAATAAATTCCTAAACATGCTATCTAAAAAATAAAAACTGAAGAAAAATGCTGAGTCACTAATAGGAGGAGCCATGATATTTCATTAACTCAACAACTAAATGATATGGATATTCTCATACTGTTTTGAATATTCTCAAAGGAATACTTCATCAAGATTAAATAAAATCTAGAAACATCCCTGGAATTTCAGTCAGTAAGACAGAACAAATTCCAATTTGGAATATAGTAAATAAGAAATAGAAATTGCTATGAAAATGCCTGTAATTTTTAATTTTTAATCATATTCAATTTTACTTTAAAAAAGAGGGCTCCCCCCCAACAAATCAAAATACTTTAAGCTTATTTAAAGATGATTATAAAAAGCCAACTTGGATTTTTTTTCAGATGACAAGAACAGTAAAATGTCTCAAATGTAAAACAAAATAATAGGAAACTGGATGAATTTAAAATCCTTCTTTTATTTGAAAAGAACACAGACAAAGTTATCAACATTAACTCTGAAAACTTAACTATAGAATATAAAATTACATTCTAATGTGTGTTTATATATTATCTGCAAAGCACTTAAAACAGTGCCTGCCACAGACTAACCAATTAATAAATGCCTATTCCCTTCTCCTTTTGCATTCCAACTCCAAAAGCCAAAAGGAACAGATTACATTATCCTCATCCAGTGACTTTTGGAAATAGGGATTTTGAAAATTTATGACTTTTGTCCTTTAAATATAAGAAAAAGTATTGAAGTGAATACATTAAATTACTGTGAACTCCTCTTACTGTGTCAAGTAAGCAAACCAGTAGTCATTCAAGGAATATTAATACACCAGTCTCAATATGAATGTCTCTGGGTGAACTATAAGCATATAAATATTAGTGTTACCAAAAATAGTCAAGATATCACGGAATATGAGTCATAAGGGACATCAGAGGACATACAGCAATGTAAAAAAAGAAAGAATCTTCCTGCAGCATATGGGATAAGTACATGTCATTTTCCTTCTAAGGAAGGAAAATGACCCACTATTTCCTTTTGTCTAACTCTGTGAGTGTGTGTGTGTGTGTGTGTGTGTGTTTTGTTATTTCTTCTCTTTGTTTTGCTTATTCTTACATACTGCTTAAATCTGCCTTTATGTAATCTACATGTATTACTCAGTTTTGTTTTATGGGGCCAAGAAAAACAAGTTTAGTCCCTTTTTCATAAGAGTATCCTTAAAATATTTCAAGTGACTTTCATGTCCCATCTAAATTTGCTCTTGTCTAAGCAAAACATCACCATTTTCTTTCAGTCATTCTTATTATATAGATGACTTTAGACCTCTCATCATTTGATTGTCTTGTTCTTATATTCCTTAGCTTTACAATACACTGCCAAAAAATGTGACACCAATAATTGAACAACAAAAGAGAAAAGGTCTTCACAGACGTGAGTATAGGATGATTATAAGCTTCGTAATTTATGATACAATCCCTTTCTTAATAGATCTTGCAATAACATTAGCTTTTTTTGGCTAATATTTCATACTGAGTATGCAGCCCAATAAACATCTTTCTCTAAGAGAAACTACTATCTAGTCACATATTTCTTTTGTGAAGTCAACTTTAAGTCACGGTTAAGTATGAAATGTCATATTAGATTTCCTACAATATTCTCAACTCTCAAGATATTTTTGATCCTTGACTCATGAAATATGTTAGCTTGAACTCTTGATTTTACCTTATGAATGTATTCAATAAGCCTAACATTTATTCCTATTTATAAAAATATTAAATGGCACATAGTTAAGTGCTAATAAGTCATTATGACATTTGAAGCTACCAGAGAGACATCAATAGTCTGAATATACATCCATTTCTCAATCTCTCTCTAACTTAAATCTATTGTTTTATGCTCAAAAATTGCATGAGAGATACTGTGAAATGTAAAATAAAATTTAGGTAAACCTCATCAATATTTGTTACAGTACCACTAATCCTCCTATTGTTGGGAGCTGAGCTTACCATTTATCACTAATGTGTGAATTCTTAGATGATTCACTGAATTCATAATTCACTTTTTAGGGAAAAGAGGATATGTTGACAAAAACAGAAGAAAAGGGAAGTTAAAAATTGTGGTGTGGTAAATAAGTACAAGAAATAGAACCAGGAAAGCCTATTTCAATTTATGACTAATACACTAGATATCATGTGACTATGAACAAGTCAGTTGAATTCTTTCAGGCTCAGTTTCTTCATTAACAAAATAGGAGTAAATATTTATGGGATTACTGTGAAGATCTAATAAAATAATATGGGGGCGGGGGAGGTTGGAACCAAGATGTTCGAGTGAAAGCAAAAACTCTCCTGAACTCCTTTGTGAATTCTGTCAGTAAACTCTAAAAAATGAATCTGAACATATTTTAGAGTGGCAGAATTCATTGGAAAATGGAGTGTGGTAGATTTACAGTTCAGGAAAGTGCACACATAGGGCTGGGCAAAGGGAATGTGGAGGGTGAGGGCTGCACCAGCACAAACCTGAGATCAGACGAAGGGGAGCCAGAGTGAGCCTGGGCATGTGAATTCACGCACTGCAGGGATGATTCCCAGACCTCTCACTGGAAGATGGAGGATCTGTCAGAGCTAGGTAAGAGACAAGCGCAGGGCCCCCAGCAGCAACAGTAGCAACTCCTGGGGCTACCAACTCACAGCCTGGATGTTTAAAAATTACCTACCTGAAATTCTGGGAGCCAAGATGGAGGAATAAACCCTAGCTGCTCTGATGCCCCCCCCCCCTGAAAACCCAGAGAATATTTCCCCAGTGTAAAATCCTGAAATAGTGGAACCAGCTGCAGGGTTGGGAGTCCTAGTTGAAGGCTGTGACTGAGGCTGCGCCAAGGTGAGAGGCATCCCAACAAGCCCCATCTCAACTGACCAGTGGGAGATCCTCAAACGCAGGGGGGTAGAGCCAGCAAGTGCTAACAGCAGAAGTCCAGGTGTGCCTTCGTACAATCAGTCTTTGATCTGCAGATTCTGCAGACACCAACAGTTGAGCCAGCCTGAGCTCTAGCCCAGGGGTGCAGAGGCACAAACCTGAAGTGATCAGACCACCCCTTCCCCACACCTTATGCTGTGAATTTCAACATAACTCCAGGGAAATGCTGAAAGTCCTGGCCTTGGCCTCAGTCAAGACAACCAGAGGCCACAGCAAAAAAGGTCAACAACTAGGCCCCTAGCTTCCAGCTTAAGAAGTGTGGCTCAGAACCCTGTGTACCCCAGAAGCAGACATCCACTTTAAAAGCCAGGCAATAGACAATCACAAGGGAGGAAAAAAAAAATTGAAAAACAAGGTCCAATGCATCCAACTATTGTGAGTGAGAAGAAGCAAATTCAGAAGAGGACAGCATTGACTCTATACCCACATCTGAAACCTCAAAAGGGAATATGAACTGCTCTTAAGTCCAAAAAGCATTCTTGGAAGAGCTCAAGAGGTGTTTTATGTTTTTAAATTTAAATTGATTTGTTTACATACTTTTAGTTTACAAGATTCGGTTCCACAATCCCTTGAGTTTCACATTTTCTCCCCTCCCTCTGCCCTCCACCCCCTGCCCATGGCAGCATGCAATAAAGTATAGGATTTGTAAATACTTTCACATTGAACATTAGTTTGGTTGTATAGAAGGGTTGTAACCAATGTAGTAAACAATGGGAAAGAAGAAACAAAACGAAACATGGAAAAGAACAATAGCATGTAGATTGTTTCAGTCTCCATTTAAACTCTGTTCTTTCTAGATCTTTCTCTGAATGTAGACATTTCCTTTCATCCCGAGACTTTTAGAGTTGTCTTATAACTGTGTGTTGCTAAGAAGAGTCCAGTTTAGCAAAGTTGGTTGTCACACATACGATGTGTCTGTGATTGTGTACAAATTTTTCCTGGTTCTACTCTTCTCACTTAGCATCAGTTTGTATAAGCCTCTCCAGGTAAATATGAAGTCCATCTCCTCCTCATTTCTTATAGCACAATAGTATTCCATTACATTCATATACCACAGCTTGTTTAGCCATTTCCCAAATGATGGGCATCCCCTTAATTTCCATTTTTTGGCACCACAAAAAGAGCTGCAATAAATATTTTTGTACATATAGATGTTCCTCCCACTTCTATGATCTCTTTGGGATAACCCCATAAGTGGTATTACTGGGTCAAAGAGTTCAAGAAGGATTTTAAAAGCCAAATTAGAGAGGTAGAAAATAAATCAACCAATTCTTTTATATTACAATTGCCAAAATGGAAAAAACAAAATTCATTGAAGAAAACAACTCTTTGAAAAGTAAAATTTGTGAAATGGGAAAGGAGGTTCAAAATCTAAAAGAAAATAAATCCTCAAAAATGAGATCTGAGGGGTGACTGGGTGGCACAGTGAATAGAGCCTTGAACCTGGAGTCAGGAGGACCTGAGTTCAAATCTGGACTCAGACACTTAACACTTATTAGCCATGTGTCCTTGAGAAAGTAACTTAACTCCAGTTGTCCTTCCTTCCCCCCTACAAAAAAATAATAGAATTTGAACATATGGAAAAGGAACTTCAAAAATTAACCTAGGAAAATAACTCACTAAAAATCAGAATCAGTCATATCAAAGATAATGACTCTATGAAGCATCAAGAATCAGACACACAAAACCTGTGATTGAAAAATTGCAAGGAAAAGTAAAATATCAAACTATCTCACTGGAAAAAAACTGACCTGGAAAACAGATCCAGGAGAGAAAACCTAAGAATTATTGGTCTACCAGAAAGCCATGATGAATAAAAGAGCCTGGACAATATCTTCCAAGAAATCATAAAGGAAAACCTCCCTGAGGTTCTAGAATAAGAGGGCAAAATACTTATTCACAAGATCCACTGGACACCGCCTAAAAGGGATCCCTAGTTGGAAGTCCAAGAAATGTTGTAAACAAATTCCAGAATTATCAGGTCAAGGAGAAAATACTGCAAACAGTCAGAAAGAAACAACTCAAATATTGTGGAACTACAGTCAGGATCACACGGGACCTAGAGGCTTGTACTTTAATGGATCAGAGAGATTGTAATATGATTTTTTTTGATCTATCAAATGCTTACATTATATTTTGTAAAGGACAAAAGTCAATAAATTCACTAACGGTGTAAAGAAGTCACATCCTCCCACACTGACGTATGAGGACCCACATACATTCTCTAAACATAAACATAGCTTACATTCACAAATACCT
>JAQQSV010004094.1:0-14923 GCA_028646515.1 Pseudochirops corinnae | reverse complement strand
ATAAAGTCATTAGCTTCCATTTGCTCCACTGTAATTCTGAAGTAATTATTCTCTTCAGAAAGCTTTTGAGATTCTTTTTCCATCTGGCAAATTCAAATTTTTAAGGCATTCTTCTCCTCATTGGCTTTTTGGGCCTCTTTTGCCATTTGAGTTAATGTATTTTTTAAGGTGTTATTTTCTTCAGTCAGGTTGTTGACTCTCTTTTCATGATTTTCTTGCATCATTCTCATTTCTCTTCCCAATTTTTCCACCACTTCTCTTACTTGGTTTTCAAAATCCTTCTTAAGCTGCTCCATGGCTTTTAGGAAGTCTACATGTTTCTAGGAAGCTTTTGGTGTGGGAGTTCTGACTGTATTGTCTTCCTCCCATTACATGCTTTGATCCTTCTTTTCCCCAAAGAAGGAATCTGGGGTTTGGTTGCTGTTCTCACTTTGCTTCCTTTGCCTGCTCATGTTGGCCAGTCAATTACTTGATTTTTTAGCTCTATGGGACTCTGCTTCCAGTGGGGAAAGTTCTGTCCCAAATTGCTGGCGTTTTCTCAGATGCCAGGGCTATTGGGAGGCTGCTGGGTTTTTTACAATCCCCACCAGCTTTGGCTCACTGAAAACGCACCCCAGGACCACCACCCAAGACTACAATCTGGATCCAGGCCACTTGATGCAAGAGCACTTGGCCTCTGAACGATCGCATGGCCCCCCTGCAGTCTGCAGGCCGGGAGCTCTGAAGCAGCCACATGGAGGTGGCTGCAGGGCTGCCACCTCTGCTGCTTCTTTGCCCTGGAGGCAGTCTAGCCAGACCACTTTTCTCCCCCAAATTTAGCTGAGTTCCACTAATCTTTCACTTTGTCCTTGTTTCTTATGGCTTGATAATTCTGGAAACTGCCACAGCCACTGCTGATCCACTCTCCTGAAGGCTCCAGCTGTGGCTAGTCCTGGCCATTCTGGAGCCAAGGCGTGGTTTCAGGATGGGCTGGTTTCGGCTTCCAGGGTGCTGTGATGAGCCCTTCCTGCCAAGCTGCCTTCAGCAGGAGATGTGTTTTTCTGTGTTTTTGTGAGTTTTGGAGCCCTAAAATTTGTTTAGAGTCATTTTTTATGGGTATTTGAAGTGGCTATGTGGGAGCTGTGGAACGTTGTTGTTTCTATGCTGCCATCTTGGCTCCACCCAAGGAACATTTTTCATATCAATTACTTTTTTGGGTAGTAAGTTCAGGAATGGAGTTGAGTCTCTGGTTCAAATGGTATGGACATTTTAATCATTTTATTCACATTATTCCACATTGCTTTCTCAAATGGTTGTATCATTTCACAACTCCATCAACAATGTGTTAGTATGTCTATCTTCATAAAACTCCTCCAACATGGACTGTTGCCATTTTTTCACATTTCTTTCAATTTGCAGGGAATGAGATAAAACCTCAGAGTTGTTTTGATCTTCATTTCTCTTATTGTTAGTAACTTGGAACATTTTTTTAATTGCATACAAAACACTTTCAAGTTCAATTTGCATTATTAACATTTTCATTGTCATATAATAAAAATAATTATTAATAGTAATAGCCAACATTTATGTTACTAAGTGCCAGACACTGTCCTAAGCACTTTATAATTATCTCATTGGGTCCTCACAATAACCCTCAGAGGTAGAAGCCAATATTATTCCCATTTTACAGATGAGGAAAATAAAACAAACTGAGATTAAGTGATTTTTCCAGGGTTCCACAGCTAGTAAATGTCTGAGATAGGATTTGAATTCAGGTCTTCCTGACTATAGGCCCAACAGTCTATATATTGTCCCACCATGGGCTGTAGAATTTGCCATTTTCCAAGTTTGATTATCAGTTCCTAGGACCTAGTGCAAACTGATTCCAGCACACTCTTGTAGTCATTATTCCATTTCCCTTTTCTGTCATTGCACTTACTATCTCCCTTGCCTATAACCATTTTCCTAACCTCTACCTCTTAGAATAATTATTTTCGTTCAAGGAGCAGCTGAAAGGCAATCCTCTACATGAAGTCTTTTATGTTCCCAGTTAACTTCCCCAAAATAATAATGCATATATGTATATGTAAATGTGTATGTTTGTACATACTTGCATACCATACATACACGTAAGCATTTATCTATGTATAAATACACATATGTTAAATCCTCCAATATTTGTTCCTCACTTGAAAAGAAGGGACTACTTAATTTTTTCTTTGTATCTCCATCACTTAGCACAGTGCCTCACACTGGTACTTAATAAATGTTCTTGATTGACTGCTGGTGTATCAATGTAGGAATGAGCTTTGCTTTTTTTATAGAGGAAGACGAACTTTAGAAACTACTTGGAAACTGCAATTCTCTATAGCGCTATTCTGTTATATTGATTCATAGGAGAAAAAATTATACTATTTCTGTCAGGTTTATCACCTTTAGGCCCCTGTGAATATCATTTGATATGGTACCAGAGAATTCAAATTTCCTTCCTTTGGGGGGAAAGTGGGTAACCTTTCCTAAGAACTGGAGTCATTCAAAAGTGAATCAACTTCTTGAGGAAGTAGTGAAGTCTCTTTCATTGGAAGTCTGCAAACAGAGTTTGGATCACCACTTATTGGGACTTTGTAAAGGAGATTAACATTCTACTAATGGTTAGATTTGATGACCTTCAATGTTCCTTCTAGTTCTGAGATTCTATAATTCAGTAAACTCCGTGAGCTTTATTGGACCCTCTTATGGTCTCATCTTTCATAATCATATATTATTCTCTTGTCCACTTTTCTAATAATAAGGAAATATGAAGACCAGAATCATTTATTAGTTCTATCTTGATTATTTCTAACCTAATAGTTTAATTTGATATATAAAGCTGCTTTAAAAATAGTACTATTTCTTAATCTGAGAAACAAAATTTAAACTTCATTATTAATTGATTAAATCTAATTGCTTGTAATGATAATTGCCTTAGAAATGTTAATTATGAGAGTGTTGAGAAAAGCAGTAGATTTCTAGAAAAATGTCATCCCAAAATGTATGGTGATTTTGGTGATTTGTTAATATGTCCTAATATTATTTCTGCAGAAAGTATCAGAGTAGGCTACAAAGAAGATTAAGGAATTTTCAAGATACTTTTCTTTTTCAAGTAAAATATGACATCAAATTAAAATAGTATAGGACTTTCCCATTCTATTTTTGGGTAGAAGCATATGAAATTTAAATAATTTAACTTTACTAAAAGTTCCACTTTTCAAGGTACAGAACTAGACATGCTTAAGAAGAAGGTAAATACCTGTATGTTTTATTTTCATGAGCCTGGGAAAGTCATCCTGAAATTTCCTTTAATAGGATATAAAGACTTCCTTTTCATAAGGAGATATAATACTTAAAAGCAACTGAGGGGAGAGGTGTCATATCAATTACACATTAATGTAAATATACTCTAAGTTGTAAATGAATAAAATTCAAAGCTTTCCTTAGAGCAGTTTTTGACAGAGATTTTTGACAGTGGGTAGTACTAGAAGCATTTGAATAGAATTGAATGGACACAAGGATAGGGGGGAAATGTATCATAGGATCATAAATGGAAATCTAGAGAGAAGACTTGAGAGTTCATCTGGTACAGGGGTTCCTAACTTTTTTGTTGATCATCAGTCCCGTTAGCACACTTCTCAGATTACTAAATAGTTAAAGAAATGCTAAATTTCAGAGATACCTTAAAACAAATGTGGGTTGTTTTTTGTTTTTTGTTTTTTCTTTTTTAAGTTCTTGGACTCCCCTGAAATACACATACAGACCCTAGGTTAAAAACCTTTGATGTCCACAAGCTTCATTAGTCTGCCAAAGGCATCCATGATACTAAAAGAAGATTAAGAACCTCTGTCATAATCCAATCCATTCCTGAAAAGTATCTAACAAGAGGCTATTCAACCTTTGTTTGAAGACCACTAGAAAGAAGTAATTTCTCTTCTCAGATAGTCCATTTGGCTTTGGGAGAGCACTAATTGCTAAGATAGAGTGCTAACTAAAATTCTGTTCCTGTGCCTTTTTATGGTCACTGTGTTTAGGGAGTCGGCGCTGCAATGTGGTAGCAAAATAACAGTGACTTTATGTTGTGTTAATGCAAATATTACCTCCAGAATGAAAGAGGTTTTAGTTAGTTCTGCTTGTCTACCCAGGTTACCCAGGTTATGGAAAACTGCACTATTCTGAGGGCCACATTTGGGAAGAGACTTTGATAAGGTGGGGAACACTGATGAAATCCACCAAGCTAGTAAAGACACTTTAAAATATATCTTTCATCCACAGGTTGAAGGGCCTGTGGAAATGAAGACTTAGTGAGACAGGTCATAAGTCTTGACATTTTTTAATGGCTTGCCCTGTAGAAGAACATTTAGTTTGCCTATTACTGGAGAACAGAAGTAGGATCAATGAATAGACACTACAGATGGGGAGATTTGTACTCAACATAAAGAAACATTCATAAATGGTATAGATTTCCTTACCAGATAGCAAGTTTCATCATTACTGAGCAAACATCTTCCAGCAGAGGATAAAGTATGCCTTGGGATGGTTCAGGTATAATTCAGGCTTAGGTATAAGTTGGACTAGATGACCTCTGAGGAACTTCCAATTCTGCAATTCTGTTTTTAGGACTGTATGATAAAAGAAGTTCTACAGAGAATGTGCTGTGGTTGGAAACAGTTAAAAAAAATATTACTGAAAATGTACTATTGCTTGGTGGTCAGGAGAAGCAATTCTTATCTAAGCAAAATCCTTTCAAAATATGTGGATGGGTTTAGTTGGCATCTCTGATTCTATAGAGAAAAAAATGCTGTGATCACACAGTGATCACAAATTGGGCTAACAACTAATGTCTATGTTAATCAGCCTGTAAATGTTTTTCAGGTAAAGTTAAGCAATAAAAATAAAGACAGTTGAAAAAGTTGGTAGAAGGAGAGGTTTCTTAGAGGTAGCTTGCCCACAACAAACCAAATGGAACATGTAAAACTCCACAAAAATTCACTGATGGCAATATGCTAAGTAAAAGAGCCAGTCATAAGGGAATTTTTATAGAAAACAAATAAATATCTGAAGACCATCTCAGCTACCTGTTTTTAAAAGTAATCCCACTAAAACTGATTGTTTCTTTCTGTTCCCTACAGTTCATACACAGCTGGTCCTAGAGTAGCCCTACTACCTAGATGGGTGTTGCTATCATAGGCACCAGTTTTCAAAGGTAATGCTTTCAGAAATGAGGGAAGGTGTCCCTGAAGACAGGCTTGCAATTTGATCTGGAGGACTTCTAAGCCTTCAGAATCTTTCCTCTACTTTCAAAGTATATGGAGATTTCTTAGGAGGTCTCTGTGGGACTGACACAACTACTGAAATTTTAGGCAATTAGTTTTCCAAGATAAGCCCATGGCAAGGTAAAAGGAGGAATACCAGCATCAAGAAAAATTGAGGCTCCTGAACCAATCAGGCTAGTCCCAAGTTCCTGAGATCTAATAAGAACGAAAAGGGGGAGGACGTGGAGGGAGTTCAAAGTTGTAGAGTCCTGAAAGTGTAAGACACCAGAAATGGACACCCCATTCAAAGTGATTAATAAAATACAGAAGGAAATAGGAGACCAGTAGAAGTAGTGATAGGAAAAGGAAAAAAGTAAACCAAATGCAAAGACTTCTGTGAACATCCCTCTAAGTGTTCTTCTGGACCTTCTCCTAATCCCTTCAAAATCAAAGGGTAACTTCAGGGCCCAAAGAAAACCTGTTGTAGAAAGAACTTTGAAACACAGAAGAATGAGAGGAGTATGGTGCCTGGAACATAGTAGATGTTTAACAAATACTTGTTCCCACACTCTCCCTACAACAGTAGTCATCCTCATAATCCAAAAGAAGCAGGTGCCCAAACCTGATGGTCAGAGAGAAAAGTCAATAGAAAACAAGGACTTGGAGAGAAAAATATACATGCTAAAAATTTCCATGGGAAAGAGCTAATGATAAGAATATTTTCACTAAGGGTAATATTTTAAACATCACACAGGTTTTGAATAAGAGAGACACAAAGTTCACTGAAGAGAAATAATCAATAATAATTATCATAACTAACATCTTTATAGTGCCTACTATGAGACAGGTATTGTACTGAATGCCTTACAATTATTACCTCATTTGATTCTCGCAACAACCCTGGAAAGGAGGTGCTATTATTATTCCCATTTTACAGGTATGGAAACTGAGGCAAACAGAGGCTAAATGATTTTCCCAGGCACATACAGCTAGTAAGTCCCTGAAGTTGGATCTGAACTCAAGTATCAGGACTATATCCATTGTATCACTTAGAATAATACCATTTGAAGGAAATATCCATCTCTGTAGATAAGTACTTTATAACCAAAGAAAATGAGTTAAAATCTCCTGGGAAAGATAAAGAAAGCACAACAAATTCTTCAAAGTTCTTGGAAACTCTTCAAAATCCTCCAAAATAGTTCAAAAGATTAAAAAGGGGAATGGAGGGAAAAAATCGAATCATTTCTTCAAAGTAACAGAGAGGCGAGTATAATATTCAGCTTTCAATCTGGCCATATAGCAGAAAGTTACCTTCTGTTGGTTTGTTTTTTATAAGGCTGAACAACAAATGTACATAAATGTGGAATAGTAAAGTATTTTTATTTGTTATTTAATTTTTATCTTCAAAAAGTCCTTCATACAGTTTGAGTGACAGTGCGTCATCAATGAAAGCTTCAGTGGGCTAATAGACATTGAGGAATAAAAGATAAAATGGGAAAAAAATAAAATGGAGAGAAACCAGAGGAAGTAAGTTAATATATTAGGAGGAAAATCTCATTTCCTTATAACAAGTAAATTTATAGGTAGTAGAAAAACAAAAAGGAATGCCTCTCAAATAGGGAGAGTATAAATAAAACCAAGGTGCCCAGGTAATGACTAGCTAGGATTCAATATGAAGGATATATAAGAGGCTTCCAATTTCTTCTGTATCTTTGAAGTGGTAGAAGAGTAACAACAAAATGTTACATGAAATACGCAGGTGGAGAAATGGGAAGTGAGAGTCTACAGAAGAAAGGGAGCAGTTGGGTATCAGCATGAAGCAACTCTACATAGAAGACGAGAGTGAAATAAACATAGGGCAAGGAATCTGGGTGGGGGGAGGTGGATTTTACAAATTGTTTCAATAGCTTTAGTCCAGTTTTAAGTCAGTAAAGCTTGAAATTTTAAATTTTTAAACTTATAAAACTATTTTTAATCTATTAAAGTTTTAACACTCCACTAAAACTTTGGGGATACCCTGTACATAACACAAAAACCACTTCTATAAACAGATTTAATGAGCTAAGTATCATTATTCATTAGTGACGAGAAAATGATTGATTCATTGGAAAAACTTGGTATTGAGAGGATGAAACAAGAGGTCATAAGTTCAAAGGGTACTGGCATAAAGGAGCAAAGGAATTGGCAAATGGGAAAAAATACAGATCAGGACACCTGGTAAACTATGATGGAATACGTTAGACTATGAGGCCTATTCACTGAATGGGCATTGCCTCACTCAAAATGAGAACCTGAAAATACCTTAGTTTAAAAAGACCAGGATCTTCCATTGCATCCTGGGCCATCTCCTACCATCCTGATGAATATCTGGTCACTCCCACCAGATGGTACTGGAGGAGAAAGTGAGGTTGGTGACCTTGCACAGCCCTCCTTCATGCAAATCCAAGTCAACTGCAAGTCATGTCATCATCTCCCTTTTGCCATGGTCCTCTTCAAGAATAACGGAAAAACACAAAACAACAACAACAACAACAACAACTTTAGACTGTACTTTGTTCCTTTCACTGAAAATCAATGAGAATAGATTGTAGACAGCAATACAAAGTAAATAAAAGGCTGGAAAAACATAAAATTTCTTGGAAAATGAAGACACATATACATGTATATAAATACAAACTGAACAATGGTAATTACTAACAAGTAATGTCATAATGATAATAACTAAACATAAAATGAATAAATTGCAAGATAAAAATTAAAAAGAACAAAAGAATTGATAAAATGTAATCCAACAATCTGCTGCATACAAGAAAAGACTTAACTATATAGACACATATAGAGTGAAAATGCAGGACAAAACAAAGTATGTTATGCTTCAAGCAATTGCAAAAAAAATACTTGCAAAAACATCTTAGGAGAAAAATACTAATAAAGTCATGAGAAATGAATAGAGACTAAAGTATGCTCTAAGTCAACACAGACAAAAATAAATGAATAAATATGCATCAAATGGCATAGAAGTTAAGTTCTTTAAAGAAGATAGATGAGTTATAGCAAGACTGATAGAAGTGCAAAAATAGCAAAAGACTAATTTTTTCTTTCTTAAAGCTAGATAAATTAAATGTAGATATAAACAAAGGCAACATAGAATTGAATGAATTTCTGGATAAATTTAATGACCTACGGTAATATCTGGATGCAAATATTAAAAAATGCTTAAGATTCTCACTATCCTATGTTATTTAGACAAATGATCATGTGCTTAGGCACAAAGAAATCTTGAATAAATGAATAAAAAGAGATGTGATAATGAATTCTTTACAAACCATAATAAATGAATAAAAGAAATACGAGCAAAAGATCTAAATGAGGAACAAGTAACAACACTATGGATTATGGGTCAAAGAACAAATTGTAGAGCAATAGACAATTGTTAAAGAAAATAATAATAATGTAATATTCAAAAACTTTCAGAATAAGAATAAAGCAACCTCTAAAGAAAATTAATACATATTTGTAAGTATACACAACACAGGAAAAGAGGATCAACAAGCTAAGCATATACATTAAACTACTGGAAACAAAACAAATTAGCAACTCAAAAAGTAGAAAAAAACATTGAAAATTAGATGAATAGAAATAAAAAGAACTAATAAACCAATAAATGTAAACAGGAGCTCTGTCTTTAAAGGCTAACAAAATTGGTAAACTATTAACCAACTTGACCAAGAAAAAGACAGGAAAATTAAAATGCCTAAATTTTGAAATTTTAAAAATCAACACAAAACAGATGAATTTTTAAAATTAGAAACTATTATATACAATTATATATGTATATTTATATATATGTGTGTATCTATACAGATACCTATATATTATGTAGATAGATAGATAGATAGATAGATAGATAGATAGATAGATAGATGAATGGATGGGTAGATGAATATATAGATGCCTTATAATTAACACAGTGCCTGGCACATAGTAAATACTTAATAAATGTTTACTGACTATTTAAAAAATACTCTAAAAAGCATGTGCATGTAAATGTTCTTCTTTTATATGAAGTTAAACATATACAGAAAAAATCAATTATTTAAATTTAAACATCATCTTCCCCTGTCAATAACAGATTAGGTGGTAGAATAATTTGAATTTTCTGAGTTATTCTTCTCAGTGGCCTCTGCAAAGGGAATTGGCAAGTAAAAATTGCCACTAAGTAGGAATCACTACCCAGAGGCTTAGAAAAGATATCTTTCACCACAGAGGGACAATTTAGATTTAATCTATTGCATCTTTTGGGATTAATGTATGTTACAGCAACTTTCCAGAAGCTAATCAACCATTTGTTGTCTGGATGGAATCCTTTCTATATAAATTATAGAGAATTTCAGCTAAGTGTGGTGACAATTCTGGGTCACTTGACTGTCTGAAGTATCTGTGGAATAAAGTTGAGGCTATTTGAAAATAGAATACCAAGATAAACAAACATATAAAGACTCTCAGATTTTCCTAAATAAATATCTCCCTGGCTGCTTTCAAAACCTATTATTTTGTCAGAAACTGTTCCCTAAACTAATATTCCCTTTCCATATATTAGTAAATTATTTTGGGTAATTGTCGACTTTCTTCTCTCAGCTTTGTTTCTGGCTCCCATAATTCCAAACCTTGCTGCCTCATCCTGGAAATTAGGTTAATGCTCCTTACCCTGGAACAAACAACCACCTCTACGTCTGTTTTAATATGGAACATCCCTTTGTAAGGACAATTTATGTTTCTTATTAGTTAGTTTCTCCTAGAGCATCCATTTGTGGAGGAGACCAAACTGGACTTCTTTTCCTTCCTGCCTTATCAGTGGTTTCCAGACTTTGGAACTATACCCAGTGCCACTAGGTACCTTCATCCCAACTGGATCCTATTCTCATAGACTTTTCAATCTAACAGAAAGACACACAACTAAATACAATACAAAGATAAATGATTATAGGATAGATATAGTGATACCAATAAAAACATAGCAAACTTGTATTAAGGACTTTTTATGTGTCTGAGCTATGTGCAACAATGGAGAATGATGACATGATCAAAGATATGGGGAGAATGAGAAGGCAGGATTAGACTAGGCAATAGATAGCAGTACAGTTTAGAAGGAATATGGAGTATATAAGGGAAATTAATATGAGACATTACTGGAAAGATAAATTGTAGTCATTCTGGGTACTTAAAAGGTAGGACTATGAATTTTTATGCAAGGCAATCAGAAAGCATTAATAGTAATACTATATTAATATTACCAACAACAGTACGTAGATATTAAATAGAGTTTTAAGGTTTGCCAGTGATGATGGACTTAAACAAAGTAACAGATTAGAAAGAGTCCTTTGTCGTTAAGTTACACTGGTTACATTTTCAGAGCATGGCTTCTACCATGCCTTCTCCCAACTACCCTTGTCGTGAGACTGACCTGGCCTACCCTCTCCAGTCACGTCAATGCCATTAATGATATTTTAGGATGACAGATGTCATCGATTCCTGTCCCCAAAGAATTTTTCCAGCAACCAGGAGCTTTTAGTGTTCTCAATTTCTTTCTCTCCAAATATCCATTTATTAGCTAGGTCCCAATAAACTCAAAGTGTGATATCTAGTCATAAAGCCCAACTTTTCTTTTATGGAACTATTTCTTCAACCTTCACCAATGCTGGTATTATTTTTACCCCCTTGTCTAATATTTAGACAAGAGAAAAACCATTTTAATCATCACTGAGCTCTAGTTCTAGCTGCCTGGTGGTGATGCTCTTCCCTCCAATCATTTTATGAATGAGTAATGGTGGTTTGCCACAGTCTCTACAACATCTCCCCTGTGGCTCCTCTCTTTTTTCCTAGAGCCATGGTCACCTTCCAGCACCAAAACAGAGTTTCTGCTCTAGCTTGAGGTCTCATTTTTTCATATTAGTCACCAAGTAGGTATCCAAGTAGTTATAGTTTCTGTCTTTTGCCCTAACATGGGTCAAAAGTTCTCAATTAAATATACATGCATACATACATATATATATATGGTTATAAAACTGCACTATAAAAGTTATGACTATATTGAGGAAAAGTACAGAACAGTCTGAGCAAGGAAATATGTATAAGAACCTTATCGGCCCAAGGTAGACCTCCAGAGGCTGCTAGGTGGTTTAATGGATAGAGCACTGGGCCTGGCTGGAGTCAGGAAGGCCTGAGTTCAAATCCAGCCTCAGACACTTACTATCTGTGTGACCGTGGGCAAGAAACTCAATCTCTGTTTGCCTTAATCTTTAATGGGGAAAGAAATGGTAAACCACTCCAGTATTTTTGCCAAGAAAACTCCATAGACAACACTGGCATGCTATGCTATGGTCCATGGGGTCACAGTGAGTCAGACATGACTGAACAACTGATCAACAACAGGTTTCTGTACCCTTGGGGCTCTTCACAAGATAACTGTATCTTTCTAGCCACCGGTTTGTGATGCTAATGCCAGATATCAATAAACCATTAAGTTGACAGCAAAACATTCAACCAAGAAGTTTCAGTATTCTAATTAATGGACTTCAATTGGAAATAGCAGGTTAATAGACTTGTCTCAAATGAAACTAAGATATAACTTTATAGATAAGCGGAATTTAGAAATTGTGGTTTTAATTTGTATGTGCTACTATCTACTCTGACACTGTATAATTGTTACTAGGTGAAGCCCTCTGAAAGAGGTTTGAAAGCCAAATAAATATAGAACAGTGAAAACAGGGAAAAGTCTAGGAAATGAGGTCCCAGTTTACTTCCTAGGTCTTCCTTTAAATAGTCATGTGAACTAGGACAATTTATCTAATCTCTATGATACTTAGTTTCTTCATTTGTAAAAATAAATTTGGAATATGTTATCTCTCTAACCACTTCCAAACCTAATAATTTCATTATTTTATGATTAGTCCTGATAGTAAGACAAGTGATAATTAGTAAAGTGCTAGAAATCCAAATGATGATCATAAAAACATCTTTAAAGGTATCAGGTGTTTTGGGATGGTAAGTGAATGATTTGTCTAATGATTAAAGCTTAGATTCCTCTACTATGGAAACAATAAGAAAGGCAGAGTAAAGTATCTTAATGTTCAGTTGCTATTTTATTTTTATTATGAGTGTTGCTAATTGTATTTCATAAAATTCATAACATGTCACTTTATTTTAAATGGTTTACTAAGATCCCAAATATATGTTTATTAATTCAAAGACAAAAAAAGTTAACAGTGGTACTGGTACCACATTTTGTAATGAGAGCCAATAAGAAGGAAAGATTAACATAATAGAAATTCACTTCACAGCAAACTTTTCAGAAATTCACCAATACCATTAATCATGGCACCTTTTCTCCAATATCTAATCAGAAACATATCAAGTTTTATTAAAAGTCAATTCATTTTAAGACTAAAACACTTCTATGGATACAAATGAAAAGAGATATAAGGATGGAAGGAAGAATTATTTCTTTTAGTAAGACAATTTGTTTTCAAAACCCCAAGGAACAAAGGTTGTGTACCTTGCAATGATTTAGATTATAAATTTCAAGCAGGTCTTTTAATTCTTGCATATATAAAATACCAAGGTGATTTCCAAATATCAAATAGAGAAATTTTCATTCAGAAGACTAAATAGAAAGCTAGGCTTCGTGAGAGTGTACCTTTATAGCTATAGAAATCATCACATTAAATGGAAAATCACTGCCTAAATTTAACCCAAGATCTAGGCAAAGCAATGAGTGATTTAGATACTTTTTTAATTTTTATGGTGAGAAGTAGGTATAGCACAGAAGTAATTTTAGATTTTGCTATGGTAACAGGCTTGACTTTATTGCATAAGTAGGAAGAAAATCTTAACTCATTAATATGTGAATAGTTCTATAGTGCATGTAGCCTAATTCCAAGTTCTGTAAATCAGAAAAGGGGCATGTGAGTGTGTGTGAGTGTGTGTGTGTGTGTGTGTGTGTGTGTGTGTGTGTGTGTGTGTGTGAGAGAGAGAGAGAGAGAGAGAGAGAGAGAGAGATTTGGGGAGGAAGCAGAGAGTGCAGTGGAGATATCTTTACTCCAAAAATCATTAAATAATGTATTGGCTGTTTATTCGTTCAATATTTGATTCCTGGTTCTAGAAACATTTTTAAATGGGATAGTTCATTAATAGATTACTCACATATTTCCTACCAATTGGTTTACATTTTCCTGATTGTTAAATTATTTTTATAATGATTAAATATTCACTCCTTTTGCATTATGTTTTTGATAGAATATACCTACATTATAGCCTTTCATGTGTATTTATAGATAAAGATATATGTGTGTGTTTATTCATGTTTTCACTTTCATTCATTGTGATCCCTTGCTTTTCACTTTTTATTTAAATATTCCTATAATTGAGTTTTCCTCCTTTTTAAATTAAGTTTTCCTGATGATTTATCATCCATAATTATCTTTTTTAAAATAAAGATATTACATTTACTTTATTCAATTCACTTGCCCTTTTGTTTATAACTTTTTACATTTCTCCTTTATGATGATTTCTTGTTTTGTTTGTGTGTGATCATAGTCTATTAAGTTGTTGCTTTTCTTTCCTTTTTTTTTTTTACTTTAAAGTCAAATCATTAATCTATTTTCCTCCTCTCACCAATATAAGAATTTAGGAACATAAATTAGCCTCTGAAAATTGTTCTAGCTACAGCTCATAAATTTTGATATGCAATATTTACATTGTCATTATCATTAATACGTTTTATTGTTGTTACAAGCTGGTTGAGCTTGGCAATTTATTTTTTAGTCTCCATCTAGACTTTTGCATTTTGATCAATTTCCTTTGCTGATTACTATTTTGTTATTTTATGATAGGGTAAGATAACTTTCAAAGTTTCCTTTCTTTCTGAAGTCATTTATAATTTCTTTATGCCCTAGAGATGTGATTATTTTTTTCAGAAATATTCAAAAGCTTTTAAACAAAAAAGGAAATTCTCTATTTTTTACCATTTAATTCTGACATATATCAAATCTATTTTTCAGGATTATGACCATCATTTCTTTAACTTTATTTGTCATAGTAGAACACTGGGTTGCTGAATTCAAAGTTGCAGTGTATAATAATCTTAATCATAGATCATGTTTATATAGTGCTTTAAGGTTGGCAAAGAGTTTCAAAACCATCTCATTTTAACCTCACAACAACCCTCAGAGATAAGTGCTATTGTTATCTCCACTTTATAGATGAAGAAACTGAGGCAAACCATTTAAGTGACTACACCAGACCCTTAACAGGTAATATCTGAGAAAGAATTCAAACTCTGATGATTTGCTAAACCAGCTCCAATTTCCTCTTCAATGTACCACTTACATGCTAATCTACAGTAAATAGACATCTAGATTTAGACACAGGAATAACAAACTTCTGGACTTCAGTTTCTACTCATTCATTCATCCAGTAAACATTTTTAAAGCACCTACTATATTCCAGGCGCTATGCTTCTAATGATCTTTTTACCTCTAAATTTTTGATTCTATAAAGCATTTTTTTTCTTTTCAACATAAATCATTTTAATTCATTTAACTTTCATTTTAATAATGCAGTTTCTATTTAAGTGTGTCTAAAATATATAAAAGTTGATG